>JAHZMT010000568.1:0-18479 GCA_027743785.1 Sinhomidia bicolor | reverse complement strand
CAATCCTCCAGAATTGCTCAACAACACAAATAATCCAGTGTACAGCTGGGAGGAGAAATGTCTTCATTTTTTATATGCATGTAGTAGTATTTATTCTGATGATGATGATACTCCTATAAACTAGCTCTGGTACAGTTTCCTATTTACTTGGAAGACATTTAAAAGTATAAATCTATCTAATAAACAATAAGAGTATTCAATCAATTTGATATACTAGTTAACCTGTATTGATTTATAATAATTCCAACTGCACAGAGGTAATATTATTTACTGATGTACAATATAATAAATGCGCAAGTTCATGCAATTTTATCGGTGGATATTTTTTATGCTTTTTAATCCTCCGACAACACATTTTTTCACTCTTTTTAATTATATTATTTACATGTTAGTATTGACTTTATCCCAACAACACGATTCAAGCATTAAACTAAAAACATTTGAAGAATGTCTTTAATGATACGCCTTCGCATTTTCCTTCTGCACGTGTTTACATTTGAAAGGAAGTTTATATGCACTTTTTGGAAAAGAAAATGCTATACTGTTTTTCATGTGTGTGTGTTCTGTTGCTGATATGCATGTTGTACAATACAAACAGCAGCACTTCCAGCAAAAAAAGTCAGTGGGACTCCAAACGGAAAGAGTAAACATTTTCTGACGCCTCCCACTCCCACTGAGCCTTTCAACGACAAACTACAAAAAGATAGTTTTTTATCGCTTATTTGTGTACGTGCATTTTCACTTCTACTGCACTGCCATCATCAGGGTATTCATATTTCAAAAAAATGTACACAATTCGACAACAACATGCATTCATTTCAACCACCAGCAACCTCATATTTTGCGTCTCATCCTTTCACAGAATCGTCGTCGTCGTCATCATCACTATCACATCACCACTTTCATCTGAAAATATTTTTTTTACCAGAGAGAGACACTCATTCGAACAGGAAACATTAGCGTGCTTTTCTATTTTATATACAATACATACATACATATGCATGCACTGACTGACTGACTGCGTGCCTTTACGCTAAAAGCTGAAAGAAGAATGTACCTTTTTTTACTGACTGAATGACTTTCTTTCCTTTTTTTTATTCTCAAACTATGGAAGTCGGAGTGACTGAAAGTGAATGACTTTCCTTTCACACTCCCATTTCCTTGAAAGGACATTATAGTCCTCGCGCGTTATTAATAATAATTTTTTTGAACACATTATACATACATAATATTTTGCTCTGTTTATGTGGAAGTGACGCTGCTGTTTATGTGGTAGTGAGGCTTTCATATTTCATCAGCTTAAAAATCTACATTAACACAAAACATTAACTGCGTTACCACCAACACTCATTCTTGCATTATTACTTGCTTCTCGCTACTTCTCCGACGACTGGCGCTGTTGTGTGGAAAGTATTAAAATGATGAATGCTTGATAGAGAAGATGTGTGTGTATAGTAATAATACATAAATGTGGGGGTTTTTAATGTATGCTCAGCAGAGGCAGAAGCAAGTTGTATAGTTTGTCAACTGTACGTAACGACTCGTTGAAAACGAAACTTGTTTTCTAATGTGAAAATACATCTTTCCTTTTCTGCTGCAATTTTGAAGTTGTTCATTACCGAGAATTCATATATGGCTTGCTAAGTTTTTGGTTTGAGTTTTTGTCATTCAACTTTAGAGAATCCTTGTGACCGTCTATCAACAATATTAGCGTTTGAGTATTTTAAAGAAAATACAGATACATTTGTCTATTACCAGTAATAACCAAAATAGATACATACATTGACTTCGCTAAAAGGAATTGATATTGCTGACAAGATTGAAGTAATTTAGTTGTTTAGTATCCTTACTATTAAACATGAAACCATTTTCAACTTGCAGCAAGCATGTTTTTGGTTTTGTCAGGGAAAGAATAGTAGTATCTGCAAAATGTGTCCTTTAATGGGACAATCAAGACGTACAAGAAAATGAATGCTTTCAGTCTAGCATCCTTTCTCCAGCTGATGCCACTAAAATCTACTTTAAGAAAGAGGCAAGTACAAAGTAGGACAAATTCTCTTATGGCAGTTAGTTACGTTTAAAGGAAAGGCAGTGTCTGCATTATGTTAGATAAACTGATTTACATCATCATAAATTTGATTATTCTCCACTTTAAATAAATTATTCATTAAAATATTGCCGTTATAACAGTTAATGGTTTTATCGAACTCAAACTACATACAACTACTTACGTGTACGTGTACATATGTCTATTTTAATATAAGGAGCCACTGCTGCTAGCTATAGCATCTCTAATTCATATTTACTAGAGTGCAAAATGCACTGATCAAGATTCATATTAAACATGATCATGCAATAAATTTCAAATCTCATCTCAATTATCGGTGAAGTTTGCAACATGTAAGAACGCTTTCTCTCTGGCAATTTCTATTTTCAAGGACTATGTAGTACTACTTTCTGAGTGGAGAAAAGAGCCTAAAAAGTAAATGGACAAAAATATTTAGCTAGTACCTTGAAACGCTTTTTACCCTAATAATTCACATTTCGAAATATTTTCCTCCATCGCTTTGAATTCTATTTTATTTTATATTCATGTTCGCTTCCCTTTGGACTTGTGCTTTTAAAAAATCAAACATAAAGCAAAAATGGGACTGTTGACTATATATAGAAAATTGAGACTTATAAGCCACCCATATAGTAAAATAGAAAGCGACAACAAAAGTAAATGTTTACACTTTCAGATAATAAAAAAGAGAAAGCAATGGCAGTTTTGTAAGTGTTGAAAATACCACCAAAAAAGCATGCATATACGTTAGATACATATCTATATGTACCTGTACCTGTATGCTTACAACGCAAGTTTTCTTTTTCACCCGCCACAAGTGCGTTTGGTATACATGTACAGCGTATACAAAAGCATATATAGACTCTCTGGAGTGAACTTTTGATTCACTTTAAGAAATATGGAAAACCCAACACCCCACCTCCTTCTTGTTTTCCATCTGTCCTTTCCCGTTTTCATTTTTTATAGTGCCATTCCCTTTTTTGCAGACAAATAAACTTCACTTTTGTGCTCTTGTGATTTATGATGTGGAAAATAATAAGTGTAGGTAGCATGTGTGGAAATTGAGAGAGTGTGAACGGAATATAAAATTATGCATTTTAAGGTATGACTTATATAGAGTGAAAATACAATATAGAGATGGAAATATATATAGGAATAAATAAAAAAACCAAAATATAAATAAGTGAATCAGGAAATAATAATAAATTATTATTGCAGCTGTGCATAATGCTGTGCATATTCTCAAAATACAAAATGTACTAGCACCCAGTGTTCCTTTTAAAATGAGCACATGTATTTTGGGGGAAAAGATCCCAAGTTTTTATAAAATAGTTTGTTGCAAGTTGTTCATAGATATAACCAATATCGTATGATGGATTCTATGAAATTATGTATTTACAATAATTTTGATTTTGCTTATAGCGAATAAATAGTTACGCAACAGTGATAAAACCAAGAATTAACAGACGCCAATATGAAATTACTTTCTCGTTGAGATTCCATTACTGATTTGATATATGTAGGTAGGTATGCCATAAAAAATATCCTAGTCGTCATAAATTTTGACCAGCGTTTTTACTACCAGCAATAATTTCATTCATTCCCCTTCGCCTGCACCCTGTACGTTTTTATGCTTTTCCCACGACATGGTAAAACAGTCAATAAAAACTATTCAATAATCAAACCAACCCAAATTCCTTCCAATGCCTAAAATGAAACGGGGGAGATTTAGGCGAGTCACCGTGTCAGAGTCATTTCACTTTCCATCATCTCAACCACTACCACTACTGCATACCACGTTCAGATTTATGCTAGAGGTACATATTTGTGCAGCAGCAAGCAGAATAGAGTTCAACACGTAAAAAACGCAAACAAGTAAATACGTTTTCTTCGTAAAGTTAAATTACTCTTTCTCTCTTGCTTGCTGTGCTACGTTTCCTTTTATACCTGATTAGTCACGGGCGGGCTAATTTGGGAGAAATTTGTTTAACTAATTTGAGCCATGTACAGCATAATGGTATCCTTGTCCTTCCTTTCACTTTTTCTGTACTAACTTTCCCCTACACAATGCAATGCAGTCCTTGTTTTACGACGGAATTATGTATAAACACATGATAAATGAATAAAGACCGAAAAGGAAAATCCACTGATTCATTCTCATCGTGTTCGCTCGTTCACAGTTCATACACTTGAGCAAATATACATAAATAACTTTCCATTTTATGACTCTTCCTTTCACTCAGACGTCTCCTCTCTTCTCTTTTTTTTCTCCCTCTACACCCACCCTTGCCTAGTCATGCCAAAAGTGGAAGAAAATACCTTTTTGGTTTAATAACGTTCAAAACCAAAATCAAGCAACCGCTGCTGCTGCTGTTTGCAACTAAACGCAGTCGCTTCTAATTCAATTAAATCTATACAGCAATTTCGAGTCTGCTTTGACAGCAGTACCAGCACTACCGTTAAATACTCTGAGGCAAACCTAATAATAATGAGTTGAGTGCTTCTTCTCTAGGTACGAGGAAGGGGAGAAACTACTCTGCTAAAATGAACCTGGCAAAATAATGAAAGAACGACGTGGCAGCAGCGTTCATCATCTATCTTTCAAGTTTTCTCTGGTGAAAGAGAGTGAGATACGATATGACGATGATAAAACAAAAGGTGCACTGATGGATAGGCTGTATGAAACGAGGATAAGTACTAGGTGCTGAAAAAAATGAATGTGTATTGCAGCAAACAAGACTAGAACAAGTGCAATAGTATAATGTAGTTTATTCATCGTTACAACCTTAATAATCCTTAACGTCGGATTATCATGCAATCATGTGGGAACTCAGAAACTCTTCTCAAGCCCTTGCATGAATTGCTCATCTCCCAACGAGTTGAAATACGGGTTTGCTGATTTTGTACTTTTGCTCACGCTTTTGTGAACTTTACTTACTTGGAGTCAAAAAATGCTTCTACGTCAAACCCATTAGCAGTCTAGACCTCTATAAATATATGCTGTGTGTGTATGTTCATGCACACTGGCTCATGAAACAAAAACGCTTAAGAATTCAATTTAAAATTGCAGTGAACATTAAAATCAAAAGAGTTTTTCTTCAATACTCCTTCATTCAACGAAAAATATAATGTTGTTCAACTTTATGAATCTAAAACGTGCACGCTACATTACTGTGCAAATAATTATTCCAATGGAAAAAAACTGAGTAAAAATAGCGTTCCATCAAGAAAATATGCATGATATTATTGAAGTTGCGTGATCTTTCAATACAACCCATTATATGTACATATATGTATACTTACTATACTTTCACTTTTATTAGTGGATTTTTCATTTTCAATCGAAACAATGCAGTCAGCTAAAAACAGTGCATTTATTTTGTCATGTAGATTATCTATTCACATGCACAAGTCAGTGTAGAGTCTCGTGTCTCCAGACTTTCAACCGGAACAAGACGAAAGTTCATTCCTTTCTAAAAAGTTAAGAATAAACTTCTTGGGCTTGCTCTGCGTAATAATAAGTACCCACTATACTCTACGACTGCAATGATATAGCAGAGGAAGGTTTTTTTGTGTTTCATTCTTAATTACTTCTGGTGTATATATTAATACTGACGAGAGTTGTATGTATACCTACTCACTCACTTCATGCGTAAAGTTCATAATGTAAAATTCCATTTCTCTCGTCGTCTCAAAGTAATTCATTTCACCACCAATGATGCTGACTGGCCCTATTTAAATATTTCTAAATGCATACCTATATACTACACTGGAAGCTGCCTTTTTTGCAGTTTGGAGCAAGCACCGTCACAAAAAACGATGATAAAGTTTTTTGACGCGACGATATTTGCCTAAGAAAAGAAGTTTCTTGGGTGCACTATAAATGTTTTTAAAAAAGTTTTCCACTTTTCCCTTCAAAAAAGGAGAGAGAAATGCACGTAGGTATTCTATCATTCCATACCTACCTAGGTATATAAAAATATCAAGTATTGAAACCAACTCCTCGTAAAATAATATAACATATAACGCAGGACTACTACTATTACACACATCACAATGTGATGAAACTGGTATAAAGTGGTCTTGAACATGGAAATCAAGTCTGCAGAGACCAATAATACGATAGTCATAAAAATATATTTATATTCACTCACTCGTCGTTTTTTGACTTTATAAAATTAAAAGAGAAAAAAAAACAGTTTTGGAGGGGAGGATATTAGGTGCAGAAAAAGTGGAATTGGTGAGGAATATGATGCGACAAAAAGGAATCATTTTTTTTACAGAGAAAAAAAACATATCCAATAAAAAATATCCGTACGTACGTATTGGTACTGCTGTGTTTAATAAACCAACTATGTACAGGTATGGATTTTTATTTTATACCTAAACCTTTTCAAAACATTCTCATAACCGGTGATCCAGGAGGGAAACGCAACGGTGAGAGAAACGTCATCCAATCTTCACAATACGGAAAAAGAACAGCAAAATGATATTTTGCAATAATGCTGTTGTGTGGCATGCACACAGCCAAAGATTTTTAGGTATATGAATGCATGCATGGATGAAAGTGCAACAAAATGAATTTGTCGCTGCTGTACCGAAAAAAATACTACACGATAGTTTGACTTTTTATGATTTTTTTTATAATAATAATAAACAGAGAGTGCAATACATAAAATGCCAAAATGAATACCCACCTACATTACATACATACATACTACATACAACTTAAACTTAACATCTTCAGAACGGCAGCACCAGCAGTAATACAGTGTTGCATGAAACTCATTTGTTCGCTCCACTTGCTCCCCCTGCTATTGTTACTGAGTCCGCTTTCTCTTTACATACACACACAGTCAGTCAGCCACCATCAAAAAAACTTCCTTCTACGACATCATCATCATCATCATGATACCATCGCCATCAGCTTGCTTACTTCTTTTTTTCCTTTTCCATTGTTTTATTTTCGCTTCAAGTAAAAAACCTCTTGAAATTGCTCTTTGACGCTTTTTCTACCACCCAACCGAATAACAACACACGCAATTCCTTTTTTTTTTATATTATTTCAACTTTTTTTTCGTTCAGCTAAATGTGTAACAATATGCGACAAAAAACAGACTTCCATTTTTATATTAACTACCTATATGAATATTACGACAAGAGAAGAGGAAAGTAGACAAGACATTTTGTAGTACTGAGAGAGAAGGAGAGAGAAAAGACAATAAGAAGAGAGATTGAGAATGTGGAGGAGAGTATTTTGTTGCATTATTTTTATTATGTGTAGTCGTGTTTGTAATGCTCTGCACCAGTGGTACCACCGCCACCTCCACCATTTACCATTGTTTCCAAATTGCATTCACTCCACTTGAGCGATAATGTCTCCAACTTTCCCCAGATGATAAAGGAAACTCTGTTCTCTCATCGTCATTCTGTTGTACGTACAATACTACTTACAACAATGATGCTTTCCCAATGCAATAATATTATTGTCATTTTGACTAGCATTGGATGCGACATGTGTGCAACGGTTATATGCACTTGAAAATATAAGCAGAGAGAGAGAGAGAGATGACATAGCAAAGCAAATTAATATGGACAAGTACTATAATATAGCACTTTACTTAAATTTTTAGAATAGTTTTTTCTGTTCTTTTTTAGAGACATAGACTTACAAGAAAAAAAGAAGTTAAAAGAACAAAGAAATTTTGTATAGCTTATGTTTTGGGTTTGATGTTGCATGCAACCAGATTAGCAGCACAGACTCTACGGTTTACTTCCATCCAACAGAAACGCTTAAAGGTCATATAATCACGGTAATAATTAAGGAGTTCGATATCTTTTAACCTCTTAGGTATTTTTTGTATCGCGCAGACTAAATGATTTATTTATGATGGGCGATGACGACGACGATGTTCATAAAGCGTCTATTATGTGATTTCTAGTCGCTGCGGCGGTCACCTGCACCTGTGACCTGTGCGTTTCGGCGTTTCGGTCAACACAGCAATCACAACCATCGTCACCATCCCTACCTACCCACGAGATGCAAATAGATAAACTTTTAATTTCATTTGCTTTTTTGCACATCTGCCTTTTTGGTGAAGGATTTTGTTTGATTGTTTTGGCAATGATTCCGTAAATTCTGAACATAATTCTTATAATAGTGCAAATAAATTGAGTTAAAATAGTAATAACTCCATCCAGTATACAAGCGAATTTTGTCAATTCCTTTGTACAAGCAACCCTACTCTGATTGTCACCAGCATTTTAGATTAGACATTAGCAGCTCATTAGATTAGACAGTTGGTTTGGTAGTACAGTGCTGAGCCGGAGTCCAGTTACTGGACCTCACCAGTAACAGGTGGAAAAATTGTGTGGACAAAATTATTGTGATTTGAGGAGCACAGCTGTTTCAGTGACTTATTTCGATTGTTGACGACGGCTGAGACCTTGAAGGTGTCGACTTGAGTAATTAGCGACTTGAACTTCCCAAGTTCCCAGCTTTTGATAGGTTTGGCAGAGTGCCAGGAAAAAATGATCTCATCAAAAATGATACGAAATACATCTGCTTTTAGCAGACATGTGAGTCATCTTCGTTTTTATCATCGTATGATAAATTGTTAATAATTAATATTTATCAAGCTGATTAGGTATTTCATTTGTAGTTTTGGCCCATGTCAAAATCCAATGCGTATTCTACTGAGGCAACTTTCGAATTCAAGAACCCATTCAAACTTCACCGTATCGAAAAAGGACCAGAAAACACCGTTACTTGTACTAAGGAAGACGCCTTAAAGATGTGTGTGATTATGTGATGATCTATGTAACATTAAAACACTCGATTCTTAGTTGACACATGAATTTTAGTCTGATCTTTGCGTTAATTTTTAAGGTATCGGCAGATGCAGGGTATTCGAAGATTGGAGACCATGGCAGGGAATTTGTACAAAGAACATCTTGTTCGAGGATTCTGTCATTTGTATTCTGGCCAAGAGGCATGTGCCGTTGGAATGCATGCCAATATGACTGACGTTGACTCTATAATAACATCTTATCGGTAATTTTAAAATATTATGCATTATTCATTATTTGTTGTTGCTTGCTGGTCAGAGTAGAGTAAGTTTCGATTCTACCAATAATTTTATTACTTTGTTATACTCAGGTCTCACGGTTGGACATATCTAATGACTGGACAGGCTTACCCAGTCTTTGCAGAACTTATTGGACGTAAAAAGGGAATATCCAGGGGAAGGGGTGGTTCTATGCACATGTATCACAAAAACTTTTACGGAGGTAACGGTATCGTAGGAGCGCAGGTAAATATACTCACAATTAAAACTTTCTATTTCTCATGTCATGCAACTGATTTTTTCATTAGACTTCCAGTTATTTTCTCAAACACGTTTTTGTCCTTCTCGTTAGAGTCATGTCATATTTGAATAATCAGAACGTGTAAAAGATTTTACAAGTTAACTTTTGACTGGGTTTTATAAAATCGTTGATTTTGTAATAGGTTGATGGTATGGATGTTCTTGCAGTCAGAGAGGCAACGAGATTCGCCAGACAGCTTTGTTCTGATGGCAAGGGTCCCGTTTTATTGGAGACAGCAACATATAGGTACGACACGTTACGAAGATTAGAGCGTCCATATTATATTATTGTCCGTCTTACTGTATAAGTTCCCCTCTAAAAGGGTCAAAACTACTAACAAAATGTACGTTTTGAACTTTTAGATATTCCGGTCACTCCGTGTCAGACCCTGGAACATCGTACAGGACAAGAGATGAAGTTGCCGAAGTTCGTAAGACTAGGGATCCAATTACAGGTTTCAAGAGTAGACTTATTGAGGCTGGACTGGTGACGGAACAAGACATTAAAAAAGTTGACAGTGACGTAAAGGCTGAAATTGACAAGGCTGTTAAGGAGGCTAAAGCAACTGAGGAAACTGAATTAGATGAATTAGCAACGGATATTTATGCCGAAAACTTGGGAGGCCTTGTTCGTAATATTGTAAGCGGAGACTATCTGGAACATAAAAACGTAGGACCACAAGTCAACAAATAACACGTAGGCTTCAATCACGGATGGACAGTCTGTTTCAAAAACGATTGAAAATATAAAATATGATGTCAACAGTAAATTACATTTTTTTGGTTTTGAGAGAATGCCAGAGAATGTAAAAGTTTGAATTTAATCTGTAAAAAATTCCGTCAATGTCCTTTGCTTTTGTAATAATATCCATGCTCGAACCAGCAACTTCTTCTCAATATTTTTCAATCAGGTCAAACGATATTTCACTTTCACTAGCGTTCTCGTAAAATCACCTTTGCATGTTACATATATAAATACATAACAATAGTTTAACTTACATGTGAATTTGAATTTGATGCAATAAAAACAATGCAACTTGAATTACAATTCACAAGCAAATTCAATGTTTTGAAAATAAAGAATGTATGTTATAAATATTACCCACTGTAGTATTTTCAACGAAACTTTTTAGAAAGCCATTCAATAAGACACCCTGCTTCTTATACATGATATGAATGAACTCGACCAATATCATTTTATCTCTGTTTTTTTCTTTCTCTCTTTGATTTTCACATTCAAATAAATACTTCATGAAACTCTGTCTTTGGCAAAAGGTATCGATACGCATATTTTGCAGCTGCTGGAGAGAGAGAGAGAAAGAAAGAAAAAAGAATTTAGAAAATGTGCAATTTAACTTTGCACTCCATATACACATCTTCAAAGAGTAAAGTGGCAATATATCATGAGAGTCAAAATTGAAACAAGAAAATCCAACAAATCCACACACATTCCTTTGCCAATTTTATGTCTGCACATCTTGCTACTTCACATTCGTCCACTTTTTCTATATTTTTATGCATTTTTTATCGTATGTCTATCTTTCTTTTGTAGATGCATTACATACATGTATCCATCAGTTTACAATAACATGTTTGTGTAAGGGAAAGCTGTATGGGCAAGATCTATAGCCTCATGTATATATGTATGCACCTATGTATTATGTATGTATGTACATCGTTCGTTACTCTTTGTAGTTTTACCGTGTTTCATCATAAAAAATAGTAGTGTATATTTTTTTGGTACAAAGTCCAGGACTAAAGAAGAGAGAGAGTCCCTGCATATTCACTTTGATTTTTATGGATTGCTACAAAGAATAAAAATGACATGGAAAGAAAAAAGAATAAGAAAAATCGATCAAGTTTTTTTTCACGTACAAAATACGGCCAATTTCCACGAGTCCTCCTGAGCACTTCCTTCCAATCGAGTGTTTTCAGCTCGGCACGTCAAAGATTTCTCGTGGTCACGAACACGAGGGATCAATTTCAACACGGACGTTGAGATATTCCCCGTGGGCGTCACCTGCTCATTCAACGGAACCAGAATAGAGAAAAAAATAAGAAAAAAAATTAAATCAACCAGCATAAATATATACAGTATATTATTTTATATAAATAAATATATTATATTGTTTTTATTTTAGTACATAGTACAAAAAACTTTGCTCAGGTTGGGGTTTTATTTTCATTACACCATAAAAATAACTTTGTGAACACGAGGGATCAATTTCAACACGGACGTTGAGATATTCCCCGTGGGCGTCACCTGCTCATTCAACGGAACCAGAATAGAGAAAAAAAGAAAAAAAAAATTAAATCAACCAGCATAAATATATACAGTATGTATATTATTTTATATAAATAAATATATATTGTTTTTATTTTAGTACATAGTACAAAAAACTTTGCTCAGGTTGGGGTTTTATTTTCATTACACCATAAAAATAACTTTGTTGACAAGTCAGCACTTTGTTGAAATTCAACTTGTGACGAATAATTAAAGGAGAGGGAAAGGGGATGGGTATAACTTATAGACGTTGTTGGTTGGCACAAAAAACTACAAAGGAAAAAAAGTTTTGGAATTTTGACGGGTTAGTTTTCAAATTCAGTCTAAAAGTGGTAAAAAAATCTAAAGTTATACATGGCAAGGGTGAGATGCGATTGTAACTACCACATGCTACACAAAACAATAACTTTTTAGACACCAACAACGACGCGACGTAATGGTGCGTATATACTAGGTATGCACTGTTTCTACCTTATGCACAGTAGCACTTTATGTAAAACCTAACATCAATTTGATAATGAAATGAAGAGACCAAAATTAAAATCACGTAATAATTCCCCACATAAAAAACCTTTTAATGCCACGCGTCTTTAAAACTAAAAAAACTTCATTCAGTGGTTTTTTAACTTAAGGTTAAATTCTCCTTTAAAAAACTTTATAAACAAAACAACCTATACCCGATACAACAACCACCACACCGCTGTTTCCGATCAACAATAACTTGCACATTAAATAATGCGTCAGACCAGGCGTCAAAAGTCACCTTGTTACATTTTGTTGTAGACTTTTTCTGTCACAACTGTACAACATTTTACGTTTTCTTTCATAAATGTTTCCACGCAAGCTATACAAGCAGCTATTCCGTACATATCAACTAGGTACTCCATATATAAATTCAGTCAGTCAGTTGCCAAAAATTTCAATATGATTTCGCTCAGCATACAAATCGACCGTGATTCCTTTTTTTTCTAATGTTCTGAACAGCTTATATATAAAAGTTTTCCTCTTCTTGGGAAACTGCCGTCATTTGTACATACACACATGCATACATACATGCTTTCTACACAACAGAGCTCAAAGAGCAACATAACAGCAACACGAAAGGAAAGTAAAAGAGCAACAGCAGAAACCAATTTATCCCAAACCTCACGCAATCTATACATTTACTATATATTTTTTTCCTACTCAGAGAGAGACCCTTTACTACTTTCCTTTATAGTTTTCTTCGCTCTTTTTATTTCTTTACTGCCGTTTTATTACACAGACATGTGGATACTTGCGTAGCAAAAAAGGAGAGGTCATTAGTGTAATTAAATGAGGGAAACAAAAGAGAAAAGCAAAATTAAGTTTCCTTTTTTTCTTCCAATATAATAGTGCTTATTTAATACATATTATATATGTACCTATGAATGACTCGTGACGCTGATGCTGTTAGTAATAATAATGATGATGATAATGTCGGCAAATGTAATACGATGACGATATAAATTATTGTGCAATGTACAGTATGTACATATGTACCTACCTACAAATGAGCAAGTGAGTGAAAGAAGAGAGGTGAATGAAACAGTAAAAGTTATCAAGAGACTAGACGACGACGACGACAACGCGGCAGAGAAAAAATAAATAAAAATGAGACCATCGATGTTGTGTAGAAAATGATGATGATGATGATGATGAACACGACGACTTTGAGTAGTAAACTAAACAAGCAAATAAATACTCATTCTAAAAGTAAACTTATGTACGTAGTAGGTACATAGATAAACCGTTTTATTAGACAAATGTATGTAATAATAGCAGTGAAAGTTGCAGCAAACTGAGCATGAAACAATAACAAAAAAGAGAAAAATTGATGGAAGGAACTTTTGGATAAAAAAAAGTATTGCGTCCAAAGAACAATATATGTACTGTTATATACGAGCAAACATAATAAAAAAAACAAAGGCATATAAATACACGATACCACCACAAAGAGAACAGGATATCCCTATAAATTTCGACAGATACTTCCTTTTTTTGCTCAACTTGGATTCGCTTCATTTAATAGTATACAAATATACCTAGTTGAAGAAGAAATGTACAAGAAAATACATTCTACCTACACTGTATAATAATAATATATTATATTGAACAAAGACTTATTCTTGCATGAAAAAAAAAACAAAAGAAAATCCAGAACCGGTAGAAGGTGCAAGTAAATATAGTAGTATGTCATCGTTGTAAGCATAAAACTCTTTTAGAAGCAAATAGACAGAGTCGCTTTCTCTCCTCCTCACTCACACTTTTACAAAAGTACAAAAAAAGAATGGAACTGAAGAGAACAAGATTAGCAAAAGTAAACAAAAGGCACACATATTGCAGTTTAGTCCTTTTTTCGTCGCCTGCTTGTGTAGGAAAACGCAGTAGGTATTTTCCTAGCAAGAAGAGAAAAAGAAAGATGAAAAACGGAGAGAAAGAAAAAGTTGTTTTTTCTTGCATCCTTCCTTTTCTAATATAAAGCTTGGCAAATAATACAATACATCATGGATAGTATACAGTATTGTTTTACCGTTCACGCTAATGTTGCTACTACTGTTGTTCTTGTTGTTGTTGTTGCAGTTATTATTGCAAAGGAAGAGAATCTTATTTTCTTTTCTATTTACTTGCTGGAGAAAGTATGGGCAATCTAATGGAATTTGTAAAAAGACACAAAAAGTGAAAAGAATCTACTTAAGCGGATGTAGTAGACCAA
Organism: Sinhomidia bicolor; assembly: GCA_027743785.1. Lineage (NCBI taxonomy): Eukaryota > Metazoa > Arthropoda > Collembola > Entomobryomorpha > Entomobryidae > Sinhomidia > Sinhomidia bicolor. The sequence continues at coordinate 4,029 of JAHZMT010000568.1, read as the reverse complement.
CAACGGTGAGAAGATGACGGCAAAGTATATACTAAATAAGTAAAGATAAAAAAATAAAAGCTTTTTTCTTTATGCTTTTCTGTTTTCTCTTTTGCATTTGTCCCTCTTTTTTAGCACACAGAGAGAAATGACAAGTTGACTGATTATAGTTCAGCAATAAAAACAATGGACGTTCAGTGCATTAATTTTGTCGTTGACATTATTATCGTTATTATTATTATTGAGAAAAAAAAGATCGAGACAAAAGACGTGTATTAGTTTAGCAAATTACTGTGATGATGGGAGGGTTGTTTGTTGTCACCAAAAGAATAACATAAGAGAAAAAAGAGTTTTCTCGCTCTTTCAGTCTCTTGTTTTTTTACTAGGCGTCAATAACTCATTCTTTTTAAAACAAGACAGTGTAATCATTATTAAGATGCGTACAATGAGAAAGAAAGTAAATAAGTAAGTAAACAATAGCTAAATAAATTAGTAACTCTACAGGGAGCATGCATACTGTGTAAAAATGCAAGGACCAAAATGATATTTTTTGCAAGGAGCTGTTCTAAAATTGCTGAACTTCTAGATCGACTTGTACCTCTAGTCAAGTTTGGATTTCGAACAAAAAACTGGTTTAATGAAGGGACCTGATCTAGATAGCGTATAAATATTCCGATCCTAGCCAATATCCGAAATAATGAGATAATTTAAAAAGTCAATAAGTTAATAAATTTCCTGATTGGCTACGTTGATGAGATGAAAGAAGGGAAGAATAGGATATATAAAGGTACAAGCATGAAAAAGGGGGATATGATTTAGTTAGTTTAGGAGAAAGTGACAATATATACTTAGCACACTTAGAAAACTTCTACATTTCTTCCAGATGTAAGGATTTTAGAACGTTTTTTTATTATTACATTACTTTGTTTATTATTAAGTACCTCCTCTTGCTTCTGTGCTGCATAAATAATATCTCGAAAGGGGAAGTGATTGCCGTTATTTTTAATGGAAAACGGCTTTGTTTTCCCGACGCTACTACCACTACCACTGCTACTATTTTAAGGGAAAAGGAAATCCGTCCATGATACCGAACGAACTTACATTTAATTTATTATTTTTTGGCTCTCTTTTTGCTTTGTCTTTTGGCTATTCAAAAACATACATTACTTTCTTTTAAAAGACAACAACCTTATTTTCTTCGGTTTTCTTTCATCACATCACGTCGTCAACCGTCACCATCATCATCATCGTGATCATCGTCGTCGTCGTCAGTAATGAAGACGATTTTATCAAGTCAGTCAGTCGAAAGTAAAGAGGGTATTCGTGCATAATTTAGCAGATAAACAAACATGCAAATTGCATTACCTATAACATGTATGTTTTAAGACTTGTAGTAAAGTGAAAAAGAAAGACAGCAGCAGAAGAAGAAAGAATAACTTTTCATTTTGTAAAAGTAACCCTGCTCTTGTCTAGCTTTTTTACTACTACTACTACTACTACTACTACTGCTCAGCAAATGTAAAAAGTAGGTGGAGTTGAAACTGCGTAGCTCCTTGTCGTCACAAGCAAAGCCGGTAATGATCTGGCCGATTTACTTTATACCTTCTTTTCTTGTTCATTCCAGATAAAATATAATGTATGTAGCTTTTAACATTTAAAGTCTTTACATGCATTATGTGATACGGATATCCTTTCCCTCTTTCTCTCTCCCGTCCTTTCTCTTCTTTCCCTTTTTTCATCAAAAAATATATCCTTTTCTCCTTCTTCTTCTTGTTTTTTCAGTAATAATATTATGCTCTACTTTACTTTTACACTCATTTACATTTCCTCACCACCGCCATAAACAGCAACAGTACAGCAGCAGCAGCAGTCAGTAGAACACTTATATCATCTACCTACTTATTATTATTACTACTACTACTACCCGACAACCCTTTCTTTTTTTCGTTGGAGCATGCACATTTTTTTATCTGAAAAAAAGAGGGAGGAGAAGAAGAAGAAGGGAGAATGAGTAAAAGTGAGCGCGAGAGAAAGACTTTGGTTTAATGGTATTATTATCGTAAAAGAAAGTCTCTTTTATTTTCCTATTCAGAAATATTATAATAAGGAGAGCTATAATATATATAAAAGTACATGGTACACATTTGTATCATTTAAAATATTCTGCTACCACTTTTTCTTTTCTCTGCTATTGCTACTGCTGTTGCCTTATTCTATAAAGTACACAGCTACCAACCAACCAACTCTTTTGGTTTTCTTAACGTCGAAATGTGGTACATGAAAAAGTCAGAGAGTGAAGAAGAGAGGGAAAGAGAGAGAGAGAGAGGAGTCGATCTTTTAATGCTTTCATCAAAATTATATGGGACTCAACTCCCACACACACACACACTCTCTCTCATTTTTTTTCTTCTTCTTTGTGAGTAAGCAGAAGAAAGAAGGAAAAAGAGGAGGGGGAAGATGCATCTCAACTCAAGAAAATAAATAAATAAGAGTAGAGAAGAAAAAGGTGGAAAGTGGCAAAAAAGGGGAAAAAGAAATAATGACAAAATTCGACACAAATTGTGAAAGTGCTGTTTTATTGTATATGTATGCCCACACAACAAATACAAAAAGCTAAAGGGCAAAAGGTAAAGTAGGTAAACAAAATATGATTTCAGATGGGGAATAATAACAACAGATGTGTGTCGTATGTCCCTCCCCAATTTTGTACGGAATGTAAATAACTAACAAAGTGTTGGCATTAAAGGGTTATGATGATGATGTTTTTTTCTATAATGATAAGTAAGTAATATGTAGTAGTGTAGTAGTAATAGGCAGATGGATAATAAGTCAAAGTGCCGACTTGTCGACTAATATATTTTAGAGATACACAGAGAATAGATTTTGTATGTGTGATGGTGGTGGTTGTACGAGCTTATTTTTTGTATGGTAGGATGTGGAAGGAGAAAGAGGGTTTGCTGGTTGTTGCTTGCTTTTGGTGTTGTTGCTGTGGTGGAGAAAAGAGAAGGGGCAAAGGAAGGAAAGAAAGAATAATAAAGATGATTAACCTCTTCCCTGTTGGATTTGAGATGTTGGCCGTCTTTGTACCAAGAAATCTCTGCCGGGGGCCGTGACCCGACACTTTGACAAACGATCTCAATCTCTTGCAGAGCCGACATGGGTTGATTACTCCCAAGAAGTGTAACCTCCAGAGGACGAACTGCAAAGGAGAAAATGAAAAGATTTTCTTTCATGTAATATTACTACAAGTAAAACTTATTCTTATACTATGGCATATATAGGCATTATTTATATTATTATTATTTAGATATATATACCTATACAGTGTACAGTTTACACTCTAAAATGAAAATTTCAAAAAGAAAGCTGTCTTACTTACAATGACATTGGGGAAGGCAAAGAGGAGAAAAAAAACATAACTTGGAAATGATAAAACGAATGTGAGTAAACTACTATAAATAATTACAACTCATCTCAAGTAGTTATTTGTGTTAATACACACATACACACACTACTGCTGACTTGGATTTTTAAGTGGATAGGGACAAGAAAAACACTACACGCCTGTCTGTATATCTTGCCCTATGTGTGTGTGCTGCGTTACGCTCTAGAAAATTGAGCTAATATTTTAGATGAAAAAAACACTTCAAAGCGATAATGTATAGGGAATTTTGTTCACAAACAAGTATTTTTATAGGGATGAAAATACAATATATATATATATTTCTTTCGTTGCCCCAACTTTACATCAAGTTGTATGTAACAGAGAAAAAACATTTCTTTTATTTCAAAATTGCTAATGTTTTCCTACTTCTCTATAATAATAATAATAAATAATAATATTCATGATATGTGCCCGAGAGCATCAATCTCATGCTACTTGCTCCTTGTCGTATGTTTTTTAACCTTAACATATTTTTTATGTTTAACTGGCAAAAACTCTTGAGCACATCACGTGTGTTTGTTTGCATACGCTTATCATGTTCCATGCCACAGTGGAGATTTCGTCTTGAGGGAAAATCAACAAAAATTGTATCTAAAAACTTCAAT
>JAHZMT010000567.1:0-10344 GCA_027743785.1 Sinhomidia bicolor | reverse complement strand
CTTACAATTTTCCTATGCACATTTTATAACCTTATAAGTGGCCTCTGCCATGTAACCATTTTTTCTTTCTTTTTTCTTCCCTCTACTTTTCCCACTGGTTGATGTGCATTTTTCCAAAAAAAAAAGTTTAAATTAATCACGGCCACATGCAACAGAAAAAAAATCTTGAATGATTTTACACGCTACCCTTTTTCATTCCCAACAGTCTTCATTTGAGCACCGCTCGGCTTGCGCTGTCAGTCAATTTAGGTCAAAACTTACCATTAATAATAAATATGTATGTATGTAGGCCCTGTACATTTATTTTACTTTTTCTCTTCAAGAGCATCACTAGAAAACCTTATCGGTAGTGGCATCATGGCATAATCATAAAATCAATATTTTTAAAGGTACATAATAGCACACTTGCTATCCAACACATTATACGCTTCTCTTTTTCCTGCCCTTTTTTCTCCTCTCTTCCGACTTTGCCTACAAAATAATCTGACCCCCTTGGGCTATTTTCTTCTTTTTCTCCCTACCTAACACACTATGGGATCCATGTATGCAAACTTTCTTTTTCTTTTTTTTTCTAAATGATGATTCCTTTAAAACTGGCATCTATCCATTTTATCCCATCGCCACTTCATATATATTAGCATCATCACTCTCTCTCTCTCTCTCCCTCCCTGTTCCCTCTTACTGTTTCCTCTCATGCACTGCTGCATATTAATCAAAAAGTTGTTTCTCCAAAAAGAAAGAAAAAAAATAGCAAGCGGTAAAGGAAAAAAAAGTTGTACAAAATAACCAGCAGTAGCAGCAGTTGAACCCCTCTTTAGCCTTTTTCTCTTTATTCCATCACCAACCACTGCTAAAAAAAGTGCATCAACCTGCCAATGCCTCAAAGTGCAAAGTACATTCACGCAAAAAACACAAAATATATATATAAAAAAAGACAAGAAGAAAAACGACATGGCAGTAGTTCATGCCGTGCACATCACATCCGAATGTTTTTAAAAAAATGTGAGAGTAAATGTACACGTCTTTTTTATTTTCATAAATGGATATAACAAGTTATATTAGTACTGCGATGGTTTTTTAAATATATGTATATGGTCGCTGGCCTTTTAAAGTTTATCGTCATCGTCTTTTCTTTTTCTCTGGCCTGCTGCTCTCTTTAAGAACTCTGCTGCTGCTGCTTCTTCTTCTTCTATTGCTGTACACTTATTCTTCCTCTCTCTCTCTCTCTGCTGGAATGCAAAGTCTTCGTGTGCGAAAAAAAGGAACTTGGCAATTTCTTCTGTATCGATCCTTTCCCAACATTTTTTTATACCGCAGCACACTTATATACCCAAAAAGTAAAATAATAAGTATATAGGGAAAAATGTGTGTGTGTGTGTGTGTGTACTTTTTTTGTACTTTCTCTTCTACCGCCTATATATATAGTATGTACTTTTACACTTATTTTATTACACTACTACTCCATCTTGTATCCAGAGAAGAGTAGACATTGCGAAAAAAAGGAACTTGGCAATTTCTTCTGTATCGATCCTTTCCCAACATTTTTTTATACCGCAGCACACTTATATACCCAAAAAGTAAAATAATAAGTATATAGGGAAAAAAGTGTGTGTGTGTGTGTACTTTTTTGTACTTTTTCTTCTACCGCCTATATATATATGGTATGTACACTTACACTTATTTTATTACACTACTACTCCATCTTGTATCCAGAGAAGAGTAGACAGTGGAAGCAGCAACTTGAGAAAATCCTCTTTGATTCTTTTCCTTCCATTTCTCTCCTTTCTCCCCCTCTCTCTCTCTCTCACTCTCTTTAACTTGCCACTACATTCCCATTCCAATCTTCAATTTTTAGCACTACACTATTTCGCTTTCTCTTTTGCTCTTCACAAAAAAAACTCCTTCTCTTTATTCCTATCAAAATATTACAACAGCAGCATTGCACATTACAGAAAAATGTCTGGTTTTTTTTTCTTCTTCTTTCTTCCGGCTAAATATTTACAACACCAGTAGTGTAGTCGTCAACATAGAATGTGTGTAGTGTGTGTCTAATGTGCTGTTATGTCCATTGTACATCTTTTTTTTATGTATCAGCACACATACAAACACACACACACTTGCATGTCTACACAAACGAAACATGATGATGATAATGATGACGACGATGACGATGACCATATCAAGAGAGAAAAGAGAGAAAAAAATGCGCGATTGAGAAAGAAGCACTCAAGCAAAGGTTGCACTCACTCAGCTTAACGTATACGTTGTGTCAGACACACATTTCTTCTCTCTATTTTTTTCTTGTTTCTTCTTAAGCTCTAAAAGACTACCACCTTTTTTCTCATTTCACTTGTGCCATTGTACGTTTTCTCGTATTACTGACGCCATTGATGATGATGATGCTGCTGCTGCGTTTGCGGCATTGTACAATTTTGTTTCGTTTTTTCGGTTTTTCTCGATATAACTTTAAGACATGGACAACTAGTACATATTGCAAATAAAACCTGAATAGCTATACATATTCGTATCTATATAGGTTACTCTTTTTTACTGTAATATTTTCCAAGAGCAAAATAGCAGCAGACAGACAGACAATGTTAATGTTGGTACGCTACCATTTCCTAAAGATTCCTAAAGATATAGTCATGTTGCGTAGTAGTAGGCATTATTATTATTATTACTTTACTGTTATTATAGAAAGGGATATGTACACAGAAGCTTGGAGGTGGATGGTAGAGTTGTCTTCTGTTTCTGCCATAAGTTTTCACCAACTTTCTTTTATATCATTTGCAGAAGAAGAAGAGAAAGAAGAAGCTCTGATAGTCACTGCCATTACCAGCAAACAATGTAATATACCTAGTGAACAGTGAAGAATCCTGAAAAAAATACCTCTTTTCTTCCTTTATAATTTTTTTTGCAAATATATATATGTATATATATATACTTATATAAATATATGTATATGGTAAAAGGGTTTAGTACGAGTGTTATTATTATTATTACAACTGATGCAGCACGTACACACTTAAGGGATAAGTTTGCTTTTGGCAGGAGCATAATACGGTATTGTACGGAACGTGCTATGTAGGTATATGTGCATGTACATGTACGGACGGCAGAGCAGTGGAAAGTAGTAGCAGTAATAACAATATATATGCAATAAGTAAGTACAGCTCAGATACCCATCATTTTGCACTTTTCCATTCTACTTCTTGTTTCTTGAACAATATCCCAAGTCACTGCCATGCCATTGCCTCTTCTCTCGCTCTCTCTCTCTCTGGTTTTCCTTGATTTTGAAAGAGGATCATGGTGATGTTATGACGGCTACATGAGTTGAGATACAAGTGCCTATGTTACTTACACAACTGAAAATGCTCCCTCGTTTGCCTTTTTCTCTTGCTCTCTACAAGAATTTCGATGGTTTTCTTTCTTCCCTGCTGCTGTTGTTGAAGTTGAAGATGTAGTAGTAGTGGTGGCAGCAGCATTGCTCTTTTTTCTTTTTTTCCTTCAATGACATTGGGTTGGCCTACTAGTAGATTGTACCGACAGTATTGTGGCATAAGTGTGTGTGTGTGTTTGTGTGAAAGAGAGATAGAAAGAAAGAAAGAAAGCAGCTCACCATTAAAAACCCGGCAGTGAACTCTGGCCAAAAAAGAGCCATCTTAGCAGTAGTAGCAGCAGCACACACTTTATTTTTTATTCTGTGCTATAAATAGCACATTTGGTTAAAAGAGCGAAAGGATTGAGAAAGAAAAGAGAGAAAATTTGTAAAAAAAATTATATATATTTATGTATATATATATATAACGTAATGATATGTAAGATGTATGAAGCTACCCGTTTTTCCACTTTTCAAGCAAAAAAAGTAAAAATATGCACTCCCCCGTATTCCATGTTGTTGTAATAAAATAAGCGCGAAAAAGGAGGTCTGCTACCCCTGACTGCTTGTGACTGTGCCAAAGATCGTGCTTCTTGAAGAAGGGGAAAAAGGTAGCTTAGCTTGAAGAAGGAGAAAGAAGGGAATGATAATGTTTTTTATCTGGTTTGGGTTGACGTAAAGTGTCCTTTCTATTTCATCTCCTGTGTGCATCCACCGACATTGCAATTCCACCAGCTGTCACTCACAGTGTCGCCAGTAGGTATTAGATTAGTGGGGGGTTGCCTATAGACGCCGAAATTAATGTAGAAAGAAAAAAGGCACCCAAGTAAAATTGCATGGAGAGAGAGAGAGAGAGAGAAAACTGGCGAAATTCCATTTTCAAACTGTGTGTATGCCAGAATTAGTGCAATTAATTGCATTAGAAATAAAAGGTAGTTCGGATTTCGTTATCGATGCCATTTTCTTCCGACTGGGATAGTGTATCTTTGTGCGCATGAAAATGTTGTCAATGTCAAAAAATGGGAATTGGATTTTTTTTACTTTGAACGAGTATTCTAAATATTTTTTGTCTCACAATGCCCCAATTAAAATAAGGACAAAAGTGAAAGAGAAAATACGAAGAGTTAAGTTTCTGGCATATAAACAAAACGCATATTTCTTTCATCTTCATGTACCACAAGAACGTTCGAGGTATCTAATTTTGTAGTGGTACCTAATTAAATTAAAACTTATTATAATGACTTTTAACTTTAGCTTTTTTACATTTACTTTTATTTTATTTTACCAACATAATTTACTATTGCTTTTAATTCTTAACTGCACAGTGTCAATTGCATTTTTAAACTCTCAGTTTATAATTATTGTTTATTATGTGATCAGAAATACAAATTGTAGAACAAATCATCGTTTTTATTTTTTTAAACTCAACATTTCCAACATAACATGAAGTTACAGTCAAAAATGCAAAAGATATATATCAGTTGTAATAAATGCAAAATACAAGTTGTCTATTTGCGTCTGCTTTATATTGATCACAATTTTTACTAAAGAATAACCTTAAGGAAAAAAATAATACCCCTTTTCTCTGATATTTTTGCTTGATACAGATCTTGCTATTAACTTGATATCCTGATATCCACTATTGTCAGAACCAGTCTTTTCTGTAAAATGTGCCAGAAGGAAAAAAAGAAGGAAAAAAATGTATTGAGATATATTGTGTTCATTTCTGCTTTCGGAACAAGAGTTGACGCTTTTTTAAAAAAAGTATAAATAAGTGTCAGTTTTCCTATCAGAGATTATCAATTGAAAATAAGCAAAAAATATACATCTTGCCCTCCATTTTTTGTAACTGTTTTGCATGGTGAAAAGTCAAATCACTTGTGAAGTACAATAATTCTAACGTTCTGAATAAGAAGAAAAATAATAACAAAAGTACATATTTAAACATATATGCATACTGTTATACACTAATATTGTATCCAAGTACCCATTTAAAAGGGAAAAGAAATATAATAGTTCAGTACGCAGAGCACGCATTGGAAAAGTGAAGGAAATTGCAGAGTTGCTTGAATCTATTGTATGATTATTATCGAAAATGAAAATAAGCAAAAAATATACATCTTGCCCTCCATTTTTTGTAACTGTTTTGCATGGTGAAAAGTCAAATCACTTGTGAACTACAATAATTCTAACGTTCTGAATAAGAAGAATAATAATAACAAAAGTACATATATAAGCATGTATGCATACACTAATATTGTATGCAAGCACCTATTTAAAAGGGAAAAGAAATATAATAGTTCAGTACGCAGAGCACGCATTGGAAAAGTGAAGGAAATTGCAGAGTTGCTTGAATCTATTGTATGATTATTATCGAAAAAAGGAAATATATAAGCCATGCTATTATATAATAAAAATAAAAATAATAACTATGCTGACGACACATACTACAACTGCTACAGTCAGACCCTCGCGTAGCAAAAGAAGAGTGATTCTCAGGCATTCGAATAACAAGCAGACAGTTGGATACTTGATATTCGTTGATACACATATAGAAAGAATTTTTAGGTACAAAAAAATAGTAGAGAGAGCGAAAAAGTAATTGGAGTAGCATGCCACGAGTAATATTTGGGTTTTCATTTTTAAGCTTTTTTCCTACTTAAACGGGGATGACACATGCCAAGAGAAAGCAAAGTGACAAACCAACAGGGGTAAAATGGAAAAGTTATTGACATTACCGCTGCTGTTGTCGCTTTCATTTCATTTCAGTGCCTTGCATCTGACACGATTCTACATTATCCCAAGGGTATCCCAAAAGTATATATCAGCAGTAAAGAGAAAGAAAGAAAGAAAAATATGGGAAAAGAGAAGAGAGAAAGAGAGAGAGAGGGAGATAGAAAGAAAATGTGATCTGAGATGAGTAGGTATACGACGATGCATGTACGTACAAACGTTGCTCCATTTTTTATCCAAGACGCAGATAAAGAATAAACACAGAAATGTATAGAAGTACTTACTTGGTCTTGCATACATACATACATACATACACATTACATATATTACACATTAGTCCCGACACTGGAATGGAATGAGCAAAGTAAGCAAAACGGAAAAAGGAAAGCACATTTTTTTGATACATGCCTTGATTCCAGAAGAAAAAAAATCCTTCGCAAAGTATCATTCTCTTGTGATCATTATTCTTGGTAAAGGTAATAGTCTTGAAGGATATCACGCAAAAAAATAATATGCCATGAGTGAAAGTAAGGAGAAAAAGGGTATAATAGGTCATGTTTTCAAAACATTATTTTGAACGCTGCGCACATGCATGATTTCTTTTTTCAGGTTACAATAATATATTACTGTGATTTGTTTCACATTGCTTGTTATACAAATTATATATCGATAAAAAGTCAATAGTATAGCACCAGTCGAGTTTGAAAAATGTATATAAACTGGGATGGTTTGCTATTTTTTCCCAAAAACACTAAAAATCGACAAAATACCAAAAGGGTACATGTAAAGAACACCTTAGCTTAAAGAACATTGGAATTTAGCACTAGAGAAAAGTTTTTGAGCATGTATACTTTCTTGCACATCATATAATGTGATTTTTGCAAAAAAAAGCACAATATTTAGAATGCGTTAAAATGTACTTCTGAAAATATGAAAAAATAAATATCAGTTCGTTTTATTTGCAAATATTGACATCATCTTTTTTACTGAAGAGTGTTTATTGTTTATATTTGACTATGGAAAGATATTGATTTTTTGAATCTGATACGGGTTGTTGGCTTGTGTACCATGTCTAAGGCGGATGGAGACAGAAATAAAACGCCAATGAACATAACGCGTAAAAAACATTATTTTCAGACTCTATTTTTGAACATTAGTGGGTAGTGAGCAGAAGATGAAGAGAGAAAGGGAAAAAAAGGATTGTGGTACGTGTAGGCATACTCTTTTGTATATATTCCTCAGTAAGATCATTTTGATGTTTTTAAAAGCCTTAAAGCGCATATACCTAACAAGCATATCGTATTAATATATAAAAATCACAACGCCTGGCTTTAAACTTTGGAACAGGATCATCATGTCCTTGCGTGAGATCTTTTGTTTTCCCAGCCAAAAAAAGTGTTGACGTTACATGAGAGAATGAACTTATAAACAAGTCGAGTTGACTATCATTTTAATGTACACACTCATGGCATTCTATAGATTTGCGCTGCTTTAAGTTGGCACGCATACCACATTTGAAGAAAAAAATTGGTTGAGAAAGCAATAGCAGCAGCATGGCAGCAGAAGAAGAAACCACGAGGAAAAAAAATCATGCATCCATCTATACTTCTTCCTCTTCTTTTGCTGTGCAAAAAAAAACATTTTATTTTTCCGAATGAGAAAATCTGTCCACGTGAATATGGGAAGTCTCAGAAGGAAAACAAGACAGAGAGAGAGAGAGAAAGTAGAGAAATCAGTCTTAGGATTTAATATGGTAATATATACCACAAATTTATATACCCAATCGTCTGCTACGCAAATAAGTAATATAGCACATTAAAACGTAAAACTATATACCTTTAGCCACCATACATACCTTTTCAAACCTGTCGAAATCTTTAAAGACGAGCAAATAGCTGAGCTGAAGTGAAGTGAAGGCAAAAAAAGAATAAAATAAAGAAAGTCATCATTTTCATTCCAAATATTACATCAACCAACTTGCTCACTGCTACCTACTCACACAATGAATAGAGAGATAGATTGTCTTTGTCGTCACCAGAAAAGAAGGATGTCGCATTCCCTCTCTCTCTCTCTACACACACACTCATGAGATCATCACATGCAAAGAGGTGTCATTCTTCTTATTTTTCCACCCATTCTCCTCACTACTCTCATCCCAATCTACTTTACATCACCATCATCATCATTGGCAAAAAAATACGATGGTTGTGCTGTGTGGCACATAAGAAAATGTTTTGTACATATAACTTTTCTGTATACTTTATGCTGTTGGCCTTTAGATTAGTTTTTATATATATTGCTTGTCTTATACACAATGACTTTTCCCACTTATTGGCATTTTGGAAGATGACTTTTTTCCCTATTTCATCCTTTTCTGGCAGCAATTCTTTCTTATAAAAAATATATACACCAGCATGGTAGTATTATTATATTATTGCTTTTGGATTTGGAGAGCATCGTCGTCGTCGTCATGATCGTCATCACAAAAATGGATGTTACATGATTATGGCTAGATGTTATAATAGGGAGATCATGTACATAGTAAACCAAAAAAATAACATAAAAAATAACATCTTTACGTGGAGGATAATATACTATTACCCTTTGATTTTCATCCGTTCATAATATTGATGTATGCATATATATATATATCACCTTGCTTTATAGTAGTAAGTCAGTAGATATATTTCTTCATTCTGTCAATATAACAGGTATACATAGGTATGTATATATACTGTTCTATGTTTTTATCATTTCCACTTTTTCATCGCTCATGTTCCACGGACAAATTGCCAACTCATGATATCATCCTCACCATATCACTCTCTCCATATATTATTATTTTTTCTTTCTCTATTTTCTCTTTGTTTTTTTTCTGTCTTCTATCATCGCCACTCTTGCTTGAAATCTGCATTACCTTTTATCATTTTGCTTGAGTGTCTTGAGTTCCATCAGAAAAAAGAGAGAGAAAGGGAAAGAGAGACAAAAGGAACGTCTTTATTTGTCTGCTCACTATACTTGCTTTGATCTGATATTTGCAGTGAGCGCATCTATTTTTTTGACAATATATGTATCCTCTTCTACCTTCAATATAAATTAATTAATATTTTTTTATATGAAAATAGTGCTACATGTTATTTCGAATGCTTTATAGAAACAGCACCTTTCCTAAATTTAGAAAACTATAGAAATATTTATAATATGCGGATATTTGTGTGTCTGTTTGTCCGTCCGTAAGCACGAAATCTAAAAAAATTCAAATGCTATTTAACGTAACACATGGTCAATTTTTAAAAACTAATTACAATGATTTGAGGTAAGATATTTTTTTAAACAGTTGGTTTTTACATAACTTTGAAGACAATTGAATTTGATCATTTCATTTTTGAAAAACAGAGCTTTATTAAAGTTGAAAACATTTTATTGGACGGTTCTTATCATTTTGCAACCATTGTACTTTATAAATAATTTCAATCTACCTGTACTGTCACCTACAACTGTGCTTTATTTTCGTTTTCGGCGTTTTACTTATACTATTGTATTTTTATTGTCCTAGACAGACTATTATACTAAAATATTTCATTATTACTTTTAAAAACATTATTGATATATGTACATTTATACAGTTGACACTACATTTTCTGCGAACACGTCAAATTTGATGCATTCTCTTCTTCCTCCTCTTCCATCTTCTTCCACACACAACAGTAGCAACAGAGGGGTTAATGACCACAGAAATTGACACAGCAAATTTCCTTTTAGAGAGATGATGAAAAGGCTTTTTACAAGAATGAATTTTTGATATTTATGGGAATCCCCTTTGTTTTGGCAAAGCAAGACAAAAAAATTTCTTCTTTAGCATAATTTAACCGGTCGTATTTTCAACGCATATACACAGCACACATGTCATAAATATAAACATCTACATATATAATACTTATAAGTATATACGCTACTACACTCTCACAGTTCAAAGTCGTTCATTCCACCTACTTCTTCTTCTTTCTCGTTCTTCCTCGAAAGAAAAAGAGAAGTAGAAGATGGAATAAAGAAAAGTTCAAAGACTGCTTTGGTGGTCCATTTGAAATGCATGAAGGAATACAACAGTTACATATTGTCTTTTATTTCAAAGGATGTTATTTCTGACTTGTCTTCTTCTTCGTCTTCCCATGAAAAAGCTTTTTCCTATTACTTCTTGTACGTATGTATATGAATAGCTGCGTCGGAGAAAG
>JAHZMT010000566.1:0-18406 GCA_027743785.1 Sinhomidia bicolor | reverse complement strand
AATTAAGCGACGTAATAGTTGATGACTCATCCGGTGTTCCGTATATTTTTGCAATTTTAATGGGAAAAATATTTACAAGTGATTTTCTACAATATACTAGTGAAATGCTTTTAACAGTATCGCTGCGTAAATACTTTGATCATTGATATAGGTGAATAACAACAAATAAAGGTGAAGAAGCTATGAATGAATAAAGAATTCAAATTGTAATAAGCTTAATTTCTTATAAAATAAATAATACTTACTTTCTGTAACTTTGTTAAGCCGGAGCACATCTTCCGGGCTGATGTATTCCTTCTTCAGAAGTTGTTCCTCTGAAAAAAAAGTTGTACATGATTAGATATTTACTTCACATTAGGAATTGAAGAAATTTAGTTGGTTATGTAAAGTACATTTCAACCTAAAGCTTGTCATAATACTATTCTATTTTAAGGATGGTGAATAAAACCACATTTTTAAAAATATTTCCAGCGGAAAATGCATAGCATAACAGTGTGCAGTCGCTGAAATAATACAATTTCAAGGTTTTTTAAACAGCAACTAAATATAAGTATTCAGAGTTCCAACTACTACAACTAGCAAAACTTTTTCCTTGGATTTTTATATTGAATGTGAGTAAGATTAGATTAACAGCTCAGAATAGTAAAATAACAAGTAAATAGTTTGCATTCGGCAGATTGACAATTGACGTCTTTCTAGAGTAATACTTTTTTTGCTACTTTACACGAAGAGCTAACCATAATGCCAGGAAAAGCCAATCAGTTTAGTTTTGTGTCACAAATCGTCAATGAAAAGGAAGCTGTCGTGCGATTGTTTGGATAGTACTTTCTTTCCAAAATTCTATTCGATGCCATGCCAGAGCTTCATCCATGCATGCATGAACGACGCATTCAAGAGATGACTTTTTAGGAAGAGCCTTAAACTTTTGAAGGTTAATACTATCCAAATGCTTAAAAGCTCTCAAGAAGTAAAACTTTTGTGTTTCTCAGTAAATTTGGGTTTTTTTCGCAGTTCAGAGAAAGTGGTCTGGTATCAGCACATCTTTTGTATTCTTACAGTATCTTCTTGCAAATGAACGACGATAGTTTGAGCAGTTAGATAATAAAACGTTATTGTTGTGAAAGGTACCTTCCACCAGCGGAGAGAAAAGGGATATATGTTTTTAAGCCGCTGCTACTTTTTACTTTTCTCAATAAAACCAAGCCAATTCGCTGATTACTTTTAGACAATAAACAATTGACGTCGGCGCATCTGGCTGACCCCAATACAAAAACTTTTGAAAATCTTAGCATTTCACAATTTAGGAGAAAGCAAGATATTTGTTTTTGTAACATTTGATTTAATATTTTGCATGGTAATGAAAGACAATTTTGAGCAACAAATAATTGTGAAGTCTAACCAGTCCATATATGGCAACTCTTTGATGCAGAATCTACAGATGCCACTGCAAAAGTTTTTCTTTCAAGTCAGTATGCATAGGTATAGCACATATATTTTATAGGAGATAAGTTAAAATGAAGTAGCTGTGTCTTTGCAATGTTACTGTGTATAGCCTGTACTCTACAATGTACAACGTAAAACCACCAGACAGGCAGGAGAAAGGCCTTACAAATGGATATACTTATACGGTGGTATGGGATCTAGTAGAGTTTCGAAGGAGTAGTTTGTTGTGGATTGTGTGAAGGGAGGAAAGGAAAGGAAGAGTGTGGAAGGAAGTGATCAACATTTTGTGTGATAAACCTACTACTTCTATTACTACTACGGTTTTTGGGTCGTTGTTTTATAGCAGTAGTAACCTGACCCATCCTTAAAAAATATTATATTCAAATACAAAGATCTTTTTATATGGAGGAGGATTATAATAAAAAGCAATGATGATTTTCAAGTGGAGTGGTATGGTACTCGAGCTCAGAAGTGGAATAGCACTAACAACACTTTATTCCACGACAACCTCCTTTCGCCCACAAATTCCTCCCTTTAAAGAATCACAACAACAAGTCGGTTTCCTCTCATGTTAATTTTTTCAAAACTCAATTTATTGTTATTATTATTATTATTATCTTATAACAACATTTACAGAGAAGAGGAGTAGTAGTTGTGAAGGGTGCAAGTCAAAAAAAGAACATAGCAGCAGCAGCAGCGGTAACTCAACCAAATGAACCACCACGAGACATGAAACCGTCAAAATTAGTTTTGAGATTTTCTGTCAGTCAACATACCTAACAAGCGAAAAAGTAGGCACACAAGTAGATAAACGACGTGGAGAACTCTCCAAATTGCTTTAGTTAGAGGTTACTCTTGCTCAAATTAAGTATCAACTACAACAACGTAAAACGTAAGCGAAAAAGTATTTTGCATATCAAAGTCAAAAAGAAGGACTGCAGCAATGTGTATGTATGCTCAACACTTTCAACTGTTTTCATACAAGGCATGTTCATCCCAGAAAAGAAGATGTTTTTTCGATGTTGTTGTAACTTCATTTAATTTTGCTTTAGGTCAAATTAAGTCCCGCACACGGTTCCCTTACATCACTTATTAAATTTAACCCTGTAATATTTTCTCTCGGCTACGCCGCCACTACTACTACGCTTTCCATCTTCTCTTATTATTTTACTGCTTACTACATTAGAGCGAATGATGAGACTCTCTGCAGAAAAGGAAAATAAACTAACTTTATTTGCTTCTACATGACCATCATCCTCTTATCAGTAGTGTCATGTTCCTATTGAGGAAGAAGACAGTTCCGCCAAAAGATGTGCAAAATTTACTTACTTAGGAAGACGACGAGGACACAAGAGCCAATTTTTCTCCAATGTTGTCTTCTTGGCAAAAAATCAAAACAGCAGTAAAAATGTACCACAAAAAGCATGAAGTCGGAGTATGAGAGAAGAAGGTCCAAGTAGGAAATCACAGTTTGATTTGAGGAAACCTATATAATCATCGTTATCATGAGCAAGATGAATATCACGATTGCCATCTTACTCCCCGCCATAGTTTCTTTATACTCTTCCCCACTTTCAAAACTTACAACGGTGATGATGAAGTTAGAACTTTAATACATATCATAGGATCAGTATATAGGTATATATATATATATGTATATATATATATATATATACTGATCACTATAAACCCGTATTATTACTACTACTACTCCATTTTTCAAGAAAAAAATATCCACTTCTTTCCTGAAACCATTTTCGGATTTCTTGTTTTTCCACCGGTGCTCCCTGATGCGATACCAGCAGCATCAGTTCCACTATCATTGTCATCATTGCCAGAAAAATAGTATCTTGTCGGAGTATACCGCCACCTACAACCTTCTCCTTCATCATCATCCTCCTCTAAAAAAACTGCAAAAATAAGGCATGTGAATTTTTTTTGAAGAAAGCATAACTCTGGTGTTACGCCGAACGTGGAGAAAAAGAGTTACAAATCAACCCATGGATCCCTGCCTCGACTGTATACTGCCATTATAGTCCGCCACTATACAAAATTATATAATATTTGTCTCTGTCTACTTGTGTATGCATGACCTATCACTCTCTCTCTCCCTCTTTCTAGAATTTCCCCACTTTTTATTGGACTACTTTTGCGGCGAAATTGCTACGCTTTTTGGACAATGTAATGTAAGCCTGTGTTGTATCATCATCATCATCTGCGTTTTGATGTCGTGCGCCAGTAGTTTTGTAGTGACTCTATTCTTTGTATCCAAAACCGTATAATGGCCATAATGCCCAAGCAAAAACTTGTTAGCATTTCTCTCCTCTGTGTAATAATATTCTACACCAGAGAAGGAAGCAGCTCTTTCTTTTCCTCTCGGATTTTGGTCCAACGAAAAACCCAGTCAAGGCAGCAGCAGTAGAAGCAGCAGCAGTAGTGTAGTACGATTCCACTATCAGAATCATACCACGACCACCACCGTAAGTATAAATATATTTCTAGAGGGACAGATATGATCATCACAGAACGATGACGATAAAGAGATATGTGTGGAATGGAGATTGTAGAAATAAGGTCTACTTTTATTCCTCTTCTTCGCATTACACAAGTAGTCAGACACAGAGTGTAATTAATTAGACAGGAAGAAAAAGTAGGCCTTTTCGTTTCTTCTCTTTTCCCACTGCTTCTTCGTCTTGTTCTTCTCTCCGCTACTGTTTATTACATCTAATTTTCTATTCATATCACACCATGTCAAGAAAAATCTCTCACAGAGGAAATCTAACTTTCTTGGGCGAAAAGTGCGACTCACAGGAAAAGTGAGAAAGTATAAAAATAATGAGTTGAGTTGCCTCCAAATTACGATGAAAATGTACAAATGGACAGTGGCATTTGCATAACATTTATTCACGGTAATAACAGAACATATTATTATGATATATACAAGTTAATGTATGAATATAGGTTACAAGAAAAACAAAATGCTCTAGTTTACCGTAATATTATAAAGCATTTCAAGGTATTTTCAAAAAGTAACCTACACAACTGTGCTAAATTATTTGAATGCTAGAAGTTTGCCAAAGGAAAAGAAAGAAGAAGGGAAACAAAGTAAATGTTGAGGCGTAATTTTATTCTGTTAGTTGAGACAGTTTGTTTGCTTAGGAAATATAAATTACATCATTTTCTATTTACAAATATAAATTTGTGTCCACAACAGCCAATTACTTTTCAAAGTCCTTTTTAAATATTTATGCTTTATTTGCGTAGACAGACCTAGTAGTCCATACAAGTGCAGACGGGGGAAATGAGCAAAAAATTTCAAGTCTATCAAATTATATAGTTTGAAACATTGAATGTGTACAATTACATTATTAATTTTTTTTCTGGAAATTTCCGTCATAGAAAAGGGAAGGTAATTGCGTGTTCAAAGTCAAATATCTGAAAAAAATACATATGTTGGCGCTTGCTTAAGATTTGTATTGTTTACCTATTTATTAACCAAATCCTGACCCGAAGCATTTTTCATTAAAAGTTCATTCATTTTGTTTTTTATTAGCATAAAAATGTAGAGTTAAGAAGGCGGCGACAAAACATGTACCAAGATATGTAAAAGACTTCCGGCAAAAACGTTAGTAGGTAATTCAGGTTTGTGTTCAATTATGTGAACAATGAATATGAATAATTTGGAAAAATATTTTTATATGTACACACAAATACAGTTCAACAGAGAAAGCTGCACATATGGTGTTGTGAGTGTTGCAGAAACACGCGATGAAACACTTTAAATTCCACTCTCCCTTTCTATTTTTTACTTGAATTCCTTTTGTCTTTCTCAAGTTATTCCAAATCACAACGTTGTTACTCACTAAGAAATGAATTTAGTCATACAACAACATATACAATAATAATAATATGCAGTATGCAATAACAATACAATGTGAAATGTTTCTTTCAGTTTGGAATTCTAGATTTAGTCATTTGTAAAATTGCGATTTGCCTTTTTTGTAAAATAAGCCTAACCAACAAACCGGGCAACTCTTCATTTATTCAGAATTGCTTAAAGCACTGAAAAGAAGTGCAAAAAATAAACTTTACATGAGACGACGTTATATAAATCGCCAAAATTGTAGCAGCTTGCCTGTAGTAACAAGAAGAATTGATGATGGAAAGATGGAGAGAAGCGAATCAACGNGACGACGTTATATAAATCGCCAAAATTGTAGCAGCTTGCCTGTAGTAACAAGAAGAATTGATGATGGAAAGATGGAGAGAAGCGAGTCAACGGAATGTCAACGATCTTACTTTTATATTAGCAAGCTTTACTTAATGAAACAAAACTACCAGCCATTTTTAGTACATAGCAATTCGTGGCTTGTCAAATGTTCCATATATTTCGTGTCACATATATACAACTTTTAATTTCCCAAGAACTTACCCCAAAACAGCAGCCTTTTATCATAGATGGAACACACATGGTTCGTTCTACGTGCTCAAATCGTAAAATTTCCCTTGCAATTCGCAAAAGTAGGAAGCGGAAAAGTATTAAAACTGGAAGGGAAGAGGATTTTTATGGGAAAAGGATCAAAAGTAAAGTTTTTTTTATTTAATCCACGAACAATGATGCTTGCACTTTCTGGGGCTTTAATAAAGTATTTTGTAATGCACACCTATATTCAAACTTTTAGTACTATGTACTATTAGTAAAATTGATTTTAATATCTTTTCTACAATTGGGGCACAATGATACAGGCTTTGGCGTCATCACGGAGCTGAGATACTTTCCTTTCTATTTTTATTCTTTCCATCTGACTATTCAATTTTTAATCCTTTGCGTAACGAACTTCTTATTTTTGGTTCAGTTCTCTCTTCGTTTCTCGACTTTCTCTAGAAATCGGATCTACGTGCCTGGGCGCATGTGAATGTCATATTCCCATATGTACTTATTACTTATACAAAGAAATGATTTGATAATGAGAGCTTGAAAAAGTACGCCATGAAAAATGGAAATATATTTTTAAGGCACATAATAATATACTTTATGTAATGCTTACTTACCCGTGACAACAACGGCGTCTCCTTTCGATTTTGATTGCCTGTAAAAGTTTTCCTTCGATTTGCTTACAACACTCGTCATTTTGCCGTCCGTCTTCTTTCTATCCTCCTTTTTAGCGTTCCTGTCTATTCTGCCAACTGTTTTGTTCTGACGTTTGATGCAATGTGGTTGTTGCTTTTTGATGCTGATTACGTATTGGGTGATAAAATAATAACAATGCTGATGATGATGATAATAATAAGGTGCTTTTTGATTTGGTTGATGGCAAAGCCTTATTGATTGAACTCGCTGTGGCGGCAATTCAGAACACAATAATGATTGTGATGGCTGGAAAAGTAGACATCAAAAGGATGTAAATCAACTGTTCGTATTTTTAAACCAACAAGCTTAGTAGTTTAAAAAGTAAACAAGTTCTACTAAGTGGTAAGTTTGTATTTTGCATATCAAGGAAAAAATATATTTGAAAGAATGACAGCAAAGACGATGATGATGATGTTCCCACTTTTTTTATTCCTTGTCAGTCTCTTTTCTTTATTTTCTGCGTCAAACCACTTTTTATCGACAGCCTTTTACGCACGTTATGTCACTTTTTATATTTATGAGAGTGCGAGAAAAGAAATAGAAGAAGAAACGGCTCACACGACAACGACTCACTGTGTGTATATTTCTCACAAGTCCATTTCCGTCCCTCCACATAGAAAGCATATAATAAAAACACAAGAAATATTATTTGTGTAATAAAAACATGGAAAATCCACTTTGTTCCTTTCTGGGGAAAGAGGCACGACAGCGACAGCAAACCGTCAACTAAAATTGCTTTTTACTTACTTAACTCAATCCCCTTTCAAACTAGCGCCGATGGCTGACGACTTGTACACACTACACAGGACGACGGCTACGGAATGAATGAATGAATTTGAATTTTTGTACGGATAGACGTTGACGTTTAATGTTAGCACCAGACATGAACCTCGGTTTGCTCTTGCTTTTCCCTTTCTTTCTCCTCAACTGCCTGCCCAGAGGATAAGTAATAAAAAGAGCTGAGCGAGTGACGAGATGGTGGTTGGTTATGTGTATGTTGCTGTGTTGGCTGTTGGTGTCTGTTGGTTGCAGTAATAGAACAAGTAGTAGGCGGTATGTATGGTTAGTTGGTTCCTTGCTACCAGAAGTTCAGGGACCAAGCAGAAACCCACATGGAAACTATGTAGTTAGATTTTTATTATAATATTTTCTCGCGCTTGTGTTTCTCTCTCCCTCTCTGTTTTGCTCTCTTTTTATCCTTTTACCAAAACGAGCAAGTTCCACACGACAAGCAGCAGAAAATACAAGTTGTCTTCTTGATGCTGCTGGTGAATGTTTGTAATTCAATACAAGTAATAATAGTATTAATATGTCGATCCAAAAGAGGAACACACGGTAGTAGTTCTAGTAGTAGTATTGGTAGTTTTTTTGTTTTGTTTGACGTTGAAAAAACTGGTTTGTTGAATGTGGGTTTCTCCTTCCTTTTTCAGGACTGTTCAGTTCAGAGAATATGTGGAATAGCTGCTTGCTTGCTGTGTAGTAATATTCAGTATCCAGCGATACGGGTACTACTGCTATCCTCCCGTTCAAATTGTTACTTTTTTAAGTTGGGTTGTTGTAGTTCTGCTGGTAAGAGTAGTGTCGGTTTAAGAAGAAGTAGGTAGCCTTTTCTCTCTGCTTGACTCTCTCCCGATGACTGTTAGAATTCGAACGTGCCGTTTCCCTTTTCTCACTGCTTTCTATCGGTTGCTGATGATGATGATGGTGCGGTGGTAGTAGTGGTGGTGGTAGCGATGATGGGTAATACTACTGCTAGTAGAGACTTTTATGTGGTGGTTTCCGATGTCGAATGTCAACTGTTGAAAGAGAAATATATGTTGTAATAGCAACGATAATAATCGTTGTAGTCGTAGTAGTTGTTGTAGTGGGCAAGGAGAGACCAGAGGAGGAAGAAGAAGAAGGAAAAGTTGTATAGGAATCAATACAATTCCGTTTGTTAGCTCGTTTCGAACGGGGAGTGCATACGGATGGTTAGTTAAGCAGTTGTCGTCGTCGTCGTTTATTACGATAACAGGAACGGGCTGGCTAGCTAAGTTAAGTTATGCAGCAATAGAGGTGGTGGTGACGATGTCGACTAAGGAGAGATACCAAAACAACCAAATGCTCCAAGCTGGCACCTGTGAAAAAATGCAAAGGGAATACATGATGACTACATATAGTACACATCAAAATAAAGAAATACGCAAAAAAAACTACTCAATACTTTTACAAAAATATATACATTGTACACGGCATGCAAGTACTCAAAAATAACAATGATAAATGGGGAGGACTGTACTGGTACGAGATCCTTCCTGCATTTTTTTACTCGAGACGAACGCCAGTCATCAAAGCGTTCTTCCTTCACAGTTTACCATGTATGTACCATGTACTGAACATTTTATTGAAACTCTCGCATAAAATACATATATGTATGCACATTATATACATACGCTTTTGGGAGAGAAGGGAAGGAATGGATGGAGTAAAGCCTTTTAGTGTAAATAATACTTTAGTAAATGTTTACTTTCGTTTCGCGTGTGAATTTATTCCTCTCGACCAATTTTTCTTTTAATACAAAAATAATGTTGCAAAATGAATAAATCGAGTATTATACGGCTGTAAGCACACAGCATCGTATTTACCTACACAAGCTATTAAACAAGAATAGGCAAGGAGGAGGACAATGTTAATGACGACGACAATGACTAGGTCGACCTTCAACTGGATTATGGCAAATTAGTTTCCCTATTCTGTTGGAAATTGCTTAAAAAGTAGTGGCAACAGTATCAATGTTATATTATGTATGTGTATTTGTCTGATAAAACTAAATTGTTTACAACAATGAATTTTAACAAATGAATAAAAAAAACTACCGCTATGCAACCAGGAGGAGGAGGACAAGCCAAGCCGCACGCTACATAAAACGATATTATTACCGTTGTTGTTGCCGCACAGACACACACTTTACTTTATATCATCCGCAGAGATGTATGTAGCGTAGTCGTCACGTTGACAAAAAGGTTTACTAATACGACAGACTAATATAATGTTTTTTTTGTAATTGACAAAAATCTTTATAAAAAACAAGCGTTTGTTATTTTGTGTGTCCTTCTTCGATTATTGTTATTATTATTATTTTTGTTCTGATGACGACGACGACGGTTCATTCTTTCTGCACACAGCTCTCACCAAGTTCTTTTTGTCACCAGAGAGGAAAAAAAGTCCAAGATCACGTTGGTAATCACGTCATTGTTGCTAAAAGACGGTCTACGTGTAGTATGTAAACTAGGGATCGATGATGTGATTTTGATGACTGTGCTGTTGAGACCAACAATGAGGATTGAAATGATGATGGTGATGTTTGCAGTGCAAATGTGAGTACGTGCTTGTGTCGATAAGGAACAAGAATGAGCAAAAATTTGCAAGCAAATTTTTCGACACGCGCTGTGATTCACTAAAATCATGTAATGGCCTAAGTCTCGACGATAACTAAACGGCAAAGGAAAAGGTAGCACAGCAAGAATATTATATTATTCTACTCGAGTGTTTTTATATGCCTTGTAGGTATTATTATTACATCTTTTGATATGATTATTATGATATACTTGCACTCAATTTATGCACTTAAGTTGTAACCACACATGTACTACAAAATAATAATAGTGCAAGTACCTATGTATATTTAGTACTGCGCATACTTACATATGTATGTTGTATGTATACTTTTTTTTAACAATTTCCTTTTTCATAGCTTACAGCGGGATTTGATTGAGATAATTTTTAGTCGTTATGTACACATTTAGTATTTAATAATCAAGAACATTTTGTTATGTGGATGATGATACTCAGCTTTAAAGGCAAAAAAATAACATTGAAAACGTTAAATTTTTTTGCTAGTAAGTAATGAGGCGGGTTTAACATTGAATCCGTTTAATAGTTTTTTAATGGTC
Organism: Sinhomidia bicolor; assembly: GCA_027743785.1. NCBI lineage: Eukaryota > Metazoa > Arthropoda > Collembola > Entomobryomorpha > Entomobryidae > Sinhomidia > Sinhomidia bicolor. Next base: position 7,900 of record JAHZMT010000566.1, on the reverse strand, counting down.
GTTTTTTTGCGTTTTTGTCTCTCGAATAATGTGGCAAGCAGCGTGAATTTATTTGAGCATGTACAAAGTTATAATTGTCTGACTTTTTGCATTACCATTCGTATCCCAATAAAATTATTAAGGTTGGTTATATATTATTACCTACATTGATGGCTTTGATAAAAGATGAGATAAAAAATATCCCTTAATTATTATGTTAGTTCTACATGTATGTATATTATAGGTTATGCTACTCTACTCTATAAAGTGGAGCCTTCCGACACCACCATGACAAAAATGGAGCAAGATGCCATATGAATAAAGTTTTTCATTCTTTGTGCTGCTGCCGAGAGTGTTGGGGCTTGACTTGGAAGATACGTGAAGGGAAATATAAAACGCAAACACCCGTTGTGCAAACAAAGAACAGGAAACGGTTCGAAGACTTACTTGTGGAACTTTTGGTTTCTCCATTCGACAACAGGCAAAAACCAGAAACTTGTGCTAGAATTTTGTATGGAGAGCTTATTACTACATATTGCAATCAACGATCACTCTGAAATTGTACGTTATTTTAATGATATATATTATTGCCATTTTCAAATTGGTGGTCGTTTATGCAAAAAATGACAAAATATCAACCATTTTCTATAAATATACTGTAGGGACAGTCCTGCTGACTGATATGAAATATTATACATGTATACCTGTACCACCTTTATCTACCCAACGGAAATTTCGCAATAATGGTTTACGTGCACCAGGTTCATTTAAGTGAATTCGTTGCACAACATCATCGATAATAATAATAACCTATGTACTTGCTCTAAAACTCTGTACATTTGTACTTGTTTTTTATGTCTACTGAAAAATAGGACTATGGTGCATAGCATTACGAAACGTTGAAACAAAACGGTGTACTGAAACATTGGTAAGCATATTTTAATTAATTAAAGAATAAAGAGTACAGCAAGGAAAAGGCACCAAAAAAAGTCACACAAGTCCACTTTAGGATGTACTATTTAGCGTACATGTAATATTCTTATTCTTCCTCTCTGCATGCAAGACTACCCATGTTAATAAGTTATCTGTCTAGGCCACGACGTACAAAAAAATGCGCATTTTTACTCGCGTTCAGGCCTTTTTTTGTTTCTTAGGCGTACTACCTGACCTCGTCAGAACCAAGTACCAAACAACCCAGGACAGTAGGACACTTAAAGTTTCAAGTTTTTAAATAAACAATTGAATACACAGCAGCATCTCTATATGAATATGTGCCTACTTAAAAGCACAGCCACATTTATGCTTTACGCTTACATCAAAATGCCAAACATAAGGATTCCGTCGTGCTACTGCTGCTCTCTTACATAATTCTTTTACATGCATGTCTTGATTACTTTCATGTTGTTTTCTTTCGTTCTTTTTTTTAAAAAAAGACAGCAAAAAACAGTGGCTAAACTGGAGCTACTCATCCATTTATCTGTATGCTGTTTACTAATTAATCTTTCAAGTGCAACCACTTTAATTAAACTTTACATGACATGACGGAATCCTACTTGTTTCCAGAAGCTTCCACACTTTTGCGTTTTCTGCTCCATGAATGACCTCCGTAAATAAGACTTGTCACTACGACCACTTTGCACGTTGACATGTCTGGGCTTGTTTTCATTTAAAAATTTAGTTTTTATTTTTTCATCACCAAAGGAATGGCAAACTTGAGTAATTTGGAAACTCTTCAGCGTACTTCTGATAATGCAGTTTTCTATTTTTGAAATAACATTTTACATGATTTAGTGAGTGAACAAATTTCCACTGTAGTAGTACAGCGTGTGCCAAATGTAGTTAAATCAGATTAACATTTGCCGTAATACAACACAAATTAATGTAAAAAAATTTATTCGCATCAATTTACTAAAGGTCATTCACGTACATACGTACAAAGGAACCTAACTGACGACAGCGCCGCGGCAGGTTGCTCAAATAAAAAAATAAACAGGCAATAAATTCTCCGCTATTTTAGTTTACTACATGAATATAAATAGGTAGTACTTCTATTTTATGTCTTCATCGTCATACTCTATCTTGAAATCTCACTCCCTCATTATAATTAATTGAAGTTGAGTAATCGAAAATTACAAATAAACGAAATTTGAAAATTCAGCCAGCGTATAAATAAATATACCAACTAATCGAAAAGCCAGTGCAATCAAGCTGACGTTTCATTAATTTAATAAACTATTAATTATTATAATGCATGTACCCAAAATCATGATGCTGCGAGGGCCCGTTTGCACTCTTTGAAAATAAAATATTTATTTATTGCTTGCTTATTTATTATGCTTTATATAACCCCAGCATGTAATTAAACAACAAATGCATACAGACATAATATGCGCTGGTTTTGTTGTGCTGTGCAGTATTTTGTGCAGCAGCAATAATAACAAGTAAGTACTAAAAGGCTCCACTGTTAAAATCGCTTTGTAAAACTGCCTAATTCATGTCAGTAGTAGCTAAATATTTTCTAGAAAAGTTTGTTTGCTTGGTTGGCTCGCTAGCATAAACAACAACAACTAACTGTACGCAGACTCAACAGACAACTGCAAACGACGGCGAAAAAAATAGAAAGATGTTTATAGCTTACAGCAAGTAGTCTCGTCATTATCATGCTTTTATTAGATAAAATATTAATTAATTAATTATAATGAGTTGCAGGCCACGACATGTAGAGGACTTGTGATTTAATACAGAAAACTCTTGCCTAGTTAGTTGCTCATTAGACCGTGAGCAAATTTATAGGATACTTTAACTAGCAACAGAGATGATTTTAACGACGAGATCACTTAAGTAGGCAGCAGTAATTTTTTTCTACATTTTTTTTACCCATATATGATATCAAGTACAAGTAGTAAAAAGTAATGGTAATATTAGAAATAAAAAAGTACACGGTCGTTTGTTATATAAACGGCTGTTCCTATTTCATCTAGTTAGAAAAATTAAAATATGAATTTTGTTCTTCATTTCCATAAAAAAATTATAAATATTGTTTTAAACATTACGAATAGTAGTAGTAGTGGTGTTAGTTTTGCATTCTTTTCTCAACATGTTTCATTATTTTGAGATGCATGCATGTAAGTCTCACTTCCACTTCCACTCAATAAATTTTAAGTACCACCGGACAGACATGTGCAATTTTATATTTTGGTGTATTTCATCCGTCCTGTGGAGCTTTATGGTGTAGTGTAGAATAACATAATATTTCATTACTTTAGTAACGTTATTTTTATAAAGTATAATTTGTGCACGAAAAATGTTAATTGCACATTTATAAAAATTTCTAGTATTACCTATTCTTGATGCTGGCGTACATTCACAATATCGTAATCAATTTACCAGTTACTATTCAAAAAACACACAATCTGGACAATGCCACTGTAAATATTAACAACAGACATTATTTGTACAGTTACATATTTAAGACACATCTCAATTACACTTTAATAGTTAAACATGTGAAACAGTTTAGTTTCCTTGTACATTTTTATAGAAAAAAATAGCGAGCCAAAAAATCTGTTTTGAATGTAAAAATTATGATAAGCAAAAAGACAAAATAATTTTTTATCCCTTAGTTTTACAACAACAACAAACATTAATCTAAAAAGTGTTCCTTACTTTTTGGTCTAATACCATCTAATTTTTCTTTCATTGCCTACTTCATTTGGTAATTATTGCACCAGCGAATTGCTTTATGCCAAGACATGATAATAAATGAGCTTGCTGAAGTAAAAACAGGCAATGGACTTTGCTGAGGAGCTGAGGAGGTAACCTGAACAACAACAACAACAACATCTTGCTCACACAACGTAGCACGACGACTACCAGTAGTAGTAGTAGTGACGTCCTTGGGGACAATTATTTATATATTATAGGTAGAATTTATAGAAAGAGCTGTTACACGGACGTGACATCGCTGTTGTATGCTTCTTTTCCCCATTTTTTATAATAATGTCTACGTAATACAACAGAAATAGGTAGAGTTACACTAAGTGCGTGTACATGATAAAAATGCTTGGCTGTTGAAGTTAGTAACTGCAGATTTTCATGGAACAGTATCTTTAATCTTCTTACAACAGCCAAGTTTCCTGCCTTGCATGCACCAATCATTCTAGCAAAAAGAACCTGACAAGAGAGAGGCACAAATAAACGACATCTGTCCTGTTTTGTCTCATCGTTGGCGTTGGGTATAAAATATATGTCTATTTTTTCCAGTTTTGGAACTTAATATGGTATTTTGCAACTTGCATGCAGTGGCTATAAAAAGAGAGTTTCCATTAGTGACTCTGTAAAAGTACTTTTTAACAGCATCAACAACAATAAAATATTATTGTAAAAGGAAGCCTACTTTTCCGCAGTAGTGCAATATGACGGCCATCGTCCATCCTTTGTTGTTTCGATAATATCCTATTCTATTTTTAAAAAAGAGAATCTTCTCTTGTGCATTTTGCATTGCGATGACTGAACATGTATCCTATAATAAAAATGTGATGCATTTTAGCTTTGAATCGGAAATCGCAGTAATGTTTAATTCAACGGTTGTTTACTGATACTTCCACGTACTACATACATAATATGTATGAATGCTTCATCAGTGTTTTCCGGTTTATCAACAAAAGGGGCGTTAATAAACGTTAATACCATGTGTTGTATTTATAACTACTGCACTGCAATATGTATTAAAAAGTGTGTGAAAGATTAATGTGATTTCCCCAGTTAGTAAGAAAAGGAACAGTTTGCGCAGTAAATAACATCACGTAGATATTACTATGATTCTCTTGATAATTACTGGTAAATATTTACTGGAAGCAAGGTGGATTTGTATCGAAAGAAAGAGAGACTTCCTAGATAGCCAGCAATGGCATTACACTACACTAGTTAACATATGATAATTTCATCATGTCGTGTTGAATAATATTATTTTTTCAATATATTAATGGCAGTTGCAGATAGAAGCAGGAGAGAAAGATAGAGAAGTGAATGGGGGGAGGGGAATAGTAATGAATATAAAAGACCAAAAGTTACCACTACTACACCACCATCATATCATCATCAGCATTACTATTACTGGCTCCGCTGCAACGGCAACGGCGCACTGGTATTAATCAAGTCAGTCTCAATTCCGTCCTTGAGAACTGTTTACTAGTAGTGTGGTACTATGAGGTTGTGGTGGTGTATGGCTTGAGGTAGCTATTCAAGGGAGAGAACACACGGAAAGTAATTTTATCGTTACGTATACATTAGTTTTTTAAACTCTTATTAAATATACTTGACTGATATTCCCTATCGGAGAAGAGTGACAGAGTTAGTTAGACCCTACGAGGGAGGAAGAGGATAGGATGAATGACACGACAAAGACAAAAGGCGCATAAGTAATGTACCTTCAGTCAGACTCCAGAGTTTTGTTCTAGTTTTGCCTTTTGAACAATGACTATCTCTACTGTCTCGCTTTGTCGTGCTGTTATGTTGTTGGTTTTATGTACCCAGAAACATGTCAAATACAGAGAGAAGAGAAAACCATGAAAAATAAAGAGCATTTGATTGAGATTCAGTTTCTGTTGAGTTCTGCAGATTGCAGAGAGAGAGGGCTACACTTGTGGTCATGTGGTAGTAAACTGTGATACGCCGCTGATAATGTAAACAGTAAAATGTCAAAAATAGTTTTGTCTTGTCACAAGCTAAAATCCACTTGAATGTGGTATTTAAACATTTGTTTGCTTTTTAAAATGCATTTTTAATACCAGACATCTCATGTGATTTCAACGCATTCTCGATTTGGGTCTAGGAGATGACTTGACAAGTGTGTGTGTGTGGTGGTGGTGGTGGTGGTGGTGATGCTGCTGCTGCTACGGGTGGGTAGAGGGATGGGGAATAAAAAGAAATGGCGTAGCGATCAGGCGATCAGCAACCAGCAGCAGCATCCCATCGTCAAACTGTTGTTACTCACACTCTGCAAGGGTAGCTCTATGTACTCGACGCAAGGCTATCTTTTGGGAGTGATGTCAAGTCAGTAGAAGGGAAAATGGACTTTTAAGATAAGTTGAATCCTTGAATCCTTTTTGCTTCTTCTCTCATGTGAAGCGAACTAATGAAATCATTTCGCTCTACTTCAGTTAATTTACTTTGTACTTATGCGTCACTGAGAGTGTGCTGCATGAAGAGGGCACAAATTATATGGAAGAAAAAGCAGAATTTAAAAATTAATCATGGTTGATGGATGGATGCATAGATAGATATTTGTTATGGTGAAATGGTAAAAGAATATAGTGGTATTTCTTATGTTGGACTCGTTCGGGATCGTGGAGAGATTCACAAACTGTCTGCATTATTAATCCCTGTCTCTATGTCGACCTTCCAAGTCAGCAGATTTTTTTGAAAGTAAGTAGGGCGACTTTTCTTTTTTTGTCGGATTGAAGATGACAACAAACAAGGGTGAAAGCCAAAAGGAAGCAAAATTATGTATGTATATATTTTGTCTCTGGATAGAAGGTTGTTATAACATTGTGTGTATGTGCTTCAAGCAATGATAAATCATTTAATCATGTACCCGTATCCCACCCTCTGCTAGTTTCACGACTCAGCGGTCATTTTTGCTCATGAACACATTTTGCTCATCCTAGCATTCGTTTTCAAAGCGCCTCCTAGTTATCGATTGTGACAACCACAAACGGCGACATTGCTTGCATTTGTTTTTAAAAAATGATGCAAAATTGGTGCTACGTACTTTTCGTGTGTATATGTAGTATTTTTGTACTATGCTAAATAACATTGGTATCAGTAAATACCAGTGAAAATCTTAACATAGATATTTAAATAATAACAAGTAGCAAAATGTAAGAAACTTGTAGTGCAAAACAAAGTATTAAATTTTATCTTAAGCGAACAGTTAAGCGGTTATCCTTGACAATTGGAAACTCATGTCGAATTTCAAAAGTTACACCTTCCGATTTAATAAGATACTATATAAAAGCTTACTCACTGACACGTGCACATTTCCACATGCTTGAATGTTTCAATTTATCGTATCAGTATAATGATTATCACGAAATTTTTACCATTTTAAATATTTTTTGTAATAATCTTAAGCATAAACTACATGTCAACTTTATTACAATATTTGTATACAAAACTATCTTCAATGGCAAAGACAAATATAATAATGAGTTTATGTGAACGTTAGCCCAACCTCCTCCCAGTTAGTTTTTAAAACATGTGAAAAATAGGAAGTGACTACTAGTAAACAAACAACAAAAGTGATGTACCAACAAAAATGTTTGTCCAGCAAAATGAATGTACACAAGAAACTATCTATAATATTATTAGTGACAAACAGGCGTTGCCGACAGAGAAATGTATATAAACCTACGTACAAGACATTTTATACATACACATAGTAATAGACAATGCTTCCTTTTGAGAATGTCATGTCAATATTGTTTATTTATAATTGATAGTTTTCGTTTAAAAGATAATCATCGCAACATTACAATTTTGAGTAAACTGAAACTGGGGGTGGTGCGACTGATGCGAGTGAGCGGTTCAAGTAAATCGAGTAAACTGTACTGACATTTGCAAGTACTATATAAGGCGTGTCTCATAATTAGTGGATAAACATGTGTGCATCATGCAGGCTTGTGTGCATGTATTTAACGTTATCGATTTGCGGATCAAATCGAAAATACGTATGCATACCAAATACTAATTCAAGTACGGAAAATTAGAATCTTTATGTCCCGGAAAATTTTGAAACCCAGGTAATTTATATTATAGAACGTATTCATACCATTGCTAAAAGCTAAAAATGTACTGTACTAACTCGATTACTGGGAATGAGGGTTACTTAAGTAAAATACTTACGGGGTAATTTAAATCC
>JAHZMT010000565.1:0-11010 GCA_027743785.1 Sinhomidia bicolor | reverse complement strand
TGATGCTGATAACAATGAACTTATTTTTTTAGACATATGTACAGCATACATACATGGTGTGGTGAGCGCGCGCGGTGCAATAGTCTATAGGACAATGATCGACACTGTGCTGCATTAAAGTAAAACAGTCAAAAAAATGTTTGTTATACACAGTTTATGTAGCAAACTCGACTCAAATATTCATATTGTAAAAATATAGTAATGCCGATGCCTACTCAATTCCTTGTGTCAATTCACAAAGCATGTAACGTTTTTTTCAGCAGTAATAATAAAAATTGTCTGCCTATTTACCTTGATGATTTTTGTCTGGTCGGTTCGGTGGATGCTGCTCAACTTTTTTTGTTGTTTTTTTATTTGTGTTATTTGTAACTGTCGATCAGTCATGCTGATAATCATGTTAAATGATACCTACTTACTAGAACCTAATTAGCTTTCACAACCAACAAGTTGGTTTTTTAATCTAAGTCCGTGGTTCTTTCTGGGGTAATGTTGGCATACCACAACAACAACAACAACAACACAACAAAGCTATTAAAAAAGTTTTCTTCTTCTTTTCTAAAGCATCTTCTTGGGTTACCGATTTGTTACAAGTAATGATGATGATGGTGTTTGTCTTTTATATTCTGGTCTTTTTTTTCTTTTCGAGTGTGTGTGTGTATCTATCCTCAATGTAATTTCTTTTTCAATGAAATTGATCACGGTATAACCCCAAATAAGTACAAATTGAAGTGTGATAGTGGTAAAGGATAATGACGTGCTCATTTGTTCATGTTTATACACACATGTTGAGTCTCACCTTGTTTAATATCCACCTTATTTATTATTACTAGGACATAGAACATATGCCGTGTGGATTGATAAGTCTCTCTCTCTCTCTTTCTGTTTCGTAGAAAAAAATCGATTTGTGCAAACTTGAAATTTTCAACGGCTAATTTCACGCTTTGTCGTAAATAACTTGTTTTGGCATGTGATTAATGGTGAAGACCAAGCACTACAAACTTAAACGATGACACTTTTTCTCACCTTTTCCTGTCGTGTGAAGAAGTTACAATAAACAGACAGTGTAGGTATGTAGGTAATGTATGTTTTTATAGGGGACACCTGCAACTTTTTTATTTTATATATATAATTTCTATTTTAATCTGATTAACTCAAATACGGGTTTTTAAATTATAGTTATAGGTTGTTATTGAGCAGTAGTAGCATTGCACAACATTTTCAGAAGAAAAAAAATAATGTCGCACTTCAAAACGTCTATCGCGTCACCTTGTCGTAATGAATTTCGTCATCCTCATTAGTCGACCTTTTTTTGATGATAAAGCAATAAAAAACAATTTGCTGTTCATTAACATATTGAAAGCGCTCATTTTAAAAAATTAATTGCGTCGTAACAAGATCATCATCGTTTGTTTTAATCGTCTCATTTTATTGCTCTAATAACATGAATACGTTTCTTTAATGCTTGGCTTTTATGAGCGTGTATTCTCACGATGAGAGCAAAGAAAAAACACAACATGCATTTAACATCCTAAATAAGCTGTCTGTCTGTAAGGCTGTAAGTAATTATAATCTTTTATTTCATCGCGTATCTTTCTAATAATCAATTCATCATTTAAAAAAACAAGCAATGGCAATTAACATTATAAAAAAGTAACTGTGCACACACACACACACACACACGTAGAACGACAAGTGATGCACACGTACACAAATTATATATCTGCAAAAAAAAAATCATCAAAGAAAAAATTAGGATAAAAAAGTGAATATTATTATTATTATAATATAATATTATATATATTTATCTCCTTTTCTGCTGCTACTCGTTGTGAATAGAGCACAGATTTGATCTAATGTTGATGATCTGATGACGATAAGACACTTGCAAAGGATATATAATAAATGATAACTGCACCAACCACACAATATGCTCCTTACTTACCACTATGATCAAAGGAGAAGAGGTCACGGTCATTTTTGACTCCATCACCATATAATCATCACCATCATCATCATCATCATCGTAGTCGTCGTTGTCGACGACGTAATATTATTATCATCATTTCACTTGTGACTGTGAGTAGAACAAGTACAGTTGTACGACGCTGCTGGGTACTCCTTAAAACATTTTACGAGTTTGTTTGACATGTCTTGTTTGCTATAAGGACATGATGATGATGATGTTGGTGATACAATGGTATTAGGCATACTTAAACTTGCTTACAATACAGTACATACTGCCTTATTCCATTACAATTATTGGGTCTAGGCAATAGCTAACTAAAATTTATATTTTTTTCTTCTTTTTCTTTTATTATTATTATTATTATAAGTTTGTTTTGTATGAATGCATGCATACGTATAGCATAACATTATGGAAATCACCGTGTCCCATCCCGTCGTAAAATGAAATTTCGTGGCAGTTTCATATTATTATTGTTCCTTTTTTGCCGTATTATTATATGATGGCTTTTTAGGCTGACGTCAACACAGTTGGGTTTATTTTAGTGTGATTTTATGACAGAGATAATATGGAATGGAGGAATGTTGTGGTGGTGGTTGTGTAGTATGTAAGTAGGCATGTATATTTTATCTGTATTATGATGCAGATAAAATAATACACATTCTCTCTCTCTCTCTCTTCATATATATTATTCATAGGCTTCTCGTTACTATCATCTACCAAGCCAAAGCTCTGTTATAACTCCTGCTGCTGCTGCTGTTCGTTGGCTGCACTTCAATCTGTTATATAGGTATTCATTTATATTATTATTATCAATCTGTATATAAAATCACCAGAATAAAGCATACATAATTTTCATGGTAGCAGCAGCAACACCACAGCAGTATTATGTATATATACTCAAGAGAGTTTGCTTGCCTATGTGGAGTACTTCACTTTTTATACACTTTTTGTGCAAAAAAAAAGTTTGTTGGTTCCTTTGCTGCTCTGCTACGTTAGCAGAAAATCTGCTGTCTTTCATCTGGTCGACTCACTCTTTTTACTACGACGACGACTACTACTAAACTTCTATTTCAACTCATGCAGCTTGCTCAGTCAGACGCCAACATTTGTTGTAGTAGTTATATTGCTGCTCTTGCATTGCTTGCGTGTTGTGTTTTGTGAGAACGTTCTTATGGTATGCTTCACAACATCACATGAGAGCATCGAGCAGCAGCAGCAACAACATCATCTCCTCACTCAAACCTCAAGGCAACAACAGCCAAGCCAAAGCTAAACTGCTAAAAGCAAAGTTCTTTCTTTTTTGAGCGAAGAAGAAGCGATGTGGTTATGTCAACGCTCGTTCGTTGTTTGGCTTTGCTGTAAGTATGCATGTATGTACTATGCAGGTATATACAGATATAGCTTAGCTAGCAAACTATATTTTATAATATCTGTTATAAAGTAGTATTATTTTTGCCGTCGTCTGTCGGAGTCGTCGGTAACGATTGGGGGATAACAGCAACACTCACACACATACACAAGAGTGCAAGCAAGAAGTTGATTACACTTGACACTTAATAAATTGTTATGGACTTGATCAAAGAAAACTTGCAGTCCAAGTTGTCAACTCCTCTAGTACATACTGTAATACAATGCTGGTTACATAAAAATAATAAAAAGCGACATGTACCTACTGTTTTTTTTTTCTTTTTCCACAAAGGTGTTGCTGCTACTTAAACTAATAATAATAATGACCCTTCTTCTTATTTTCCTTCACACACTAGTCTCGTGTCTGTGTGCGGTGCTTGATGTGATGATTACATTTTGTCATTGCAATAATGAAATATTAATATTTTAGGCGTATCCTGTCCACTTTAAAAGTTTACAGTGGTACCCTGAAAAATTAGGTACCTAACGAGCTGCGCCAATATTATTATGCGTAAATGAAATTGGGAAAAGGAGCAAATAACTGAATGATAATTTTTATTTATTTTTATTCATGAATTGAATATATTTATGACATAGTTTAAAAAACATTGCCGCTGCTACTCTCCTGTCACTTGCTTGCTAATCAATAAAATGTATTTACCTACCCACACACGAATGAACACGATATGCATTAAATCTACATGTAAATATGGTAATCATGTTTGCATACGAGGTTGCATGTATATGTGGTTGTTGATATATTTTTGCAAAGACGAAGATGAATATCGATATGTATAGATTTATTTATTTCAATGAAATAAAAACGAGACATCAGACTGATTTGTCAGTTGCTGTCTCAAATCGTGTACTTCTTAATTTGAATGTTATAATACCAGAACATAAAAATCAAAATTCCAAGATTTTTTAAAAAACAATTTTTATTTATTTATTTTCTATATTGAATTTATTGAATGACAGTAATACAAACTCGGTATTATCTTGTTAGCAGAGCAAGAGTATGCATTCAATTTTTTTCGAATTGCTTGTTTGCCTCAAGTACCAACAAGCAGTGCCATCATCACCACCACAAAACAAGCCATTTTACCTCCTTGTAAATGGTTAGCCAGAGATTATAACAACATTATCTTGAAAAGAAAAAAAAACTCAAAAGTGGAATGCTGCTGTTACATCATGGAGAAAGAGGTTTAAAAGGCTTTTAGCTATTAGTCTGAAGAAGAACAAGACGAAAAAAGAACTATGAAGCAGCAAAAGTGGTTAGGCATTTCCACTTATCCCCAAATTGAGTTCAGCAGTCTACAGAAATGGTAGTAGTAGCGGCGGCAGTAGTGGTGGTAGAAGAGAAGCCGAACCTTTTACTTGAGTTGAGAAAAAAGCAGAAAAAAAGAAGCGATCAATATAGTATCAGTAGGAACACACGTATCTCCAGCAGCGCACCACTTTATATGTGCAGCAATGCCTTAAGCCTTTTGAGTTCATTGCGTAATAACGTTTTGCCTACCCGTCGTTTCTTTTCCTACTTTTTCTACTACTGCATACTTTTCTCACTGAACATATACGCAAATGTAAACCGTATAGACGTCAAGAGAGAAAACATGCCTGCTACCGCAGTGTGCTCCAGTAAAAAAATATTGAGAAAAAGTTTTGCTTGTTCAGTAGTACAAGTGAAAAGCAAACAGGATCGGGACATTTTTTTTAAAGAAAAGAAAGAAAAGGAACACACGGGTTAAAAAAATCTCTTGGTTGGTTTTTCTCTCATATATTTTATGTTTTATAAAGAAACAGCATTTGACAAAAGCAACAAGGGTAATCGTGCAGCAGTGTCGTCGTCGTGGCCAGTGGTATAGAAAGATAAGCTTTTAGCACCCCCAACAAGAAGTGGTCGAAATAATAGTAATAATAAAAATAGTGGACGACAATACATACAATAGACGAATAATATATTATATACAGCTTTTGAAAAAAAACTTACCATTACAGCGTAGCATTTTCTGAAGAAAAAAAAGTCTGCTGGAGAGTTGAACAAATAATAATAATAAAATAATAATAATAACAGAGTACAAACTGGAATGGTATGTTGAGAGCATACATAACGTACGTACTTGTTTAAGTTGTTGTCGTGCTACTGCATGGAATTCTTTTGTGGCTCAAGTGGTTGAAATGGTTGTGTGACCAGCTTACGGCTGGATGTCAGATGTCGTTAATGGAGCTGAAGTGCTATTCACGACAACAACGACGACGACATTTCATGTTACAAATACAACGTTACAAGGTTTCTCGCTCATTTACTGTTTGCCATGTTCCAGATTATATAGTGTGTAGAGAGAGAGAAAGAGAATAGAAGAGAGGCATACTCAACCGTTACTTTTTGGACCCACACACACACACACACGACGACAAAATAAAAGGAGAGGAAAATGTATGTATCATTGACACAGTAGTATAGTGCAGCCACTCATGCTTGAAATTAAATGTTTTTTCTTCTCGCTCTCCTCTTTCACTTCTATTTTCTTTCTAAATATGTACATAATATAGAGCAGACGGTGTGGTGGCGGTGGTGGTGGTGGTAGTGGTAGTAGTGGTTTGCAATCATCATGGGAAATGAGAAGCCGGAGGAGTGTGAGATGACTGGGTATTTAGCAGGGAAGTGTGAGAAGCCATAAAAAATTTGCTTCTCTCATTATGCTATATATACATACATAAATATAGGTATTATGTGTATTTATAAAATGGCAGTACAACAAGTTTGTAAAGTAAAAACCTTTTTTTCAGGATGTATGTATTTATATTACCGCCGTCATCAGTAATACCACATAACTAACAAAGCTAACTAAGCAGACGAAAATTTTGTTGAGCAACTTTTATTAATTTAAGCAAACTTGAAGAAACAGTGAATACTTTTTTTGGTGTGTGCACACTGCATATATACAAAGGCAAATTTAATTTTTGGCCTTGTAACAAGTCTTCATAATGAGTATCATGTTAAATAATTTGTGTGTTTAGCACTAATTGGCATGTTTACATTTTTTCATTGATTATCATCATTATAATAATCAGCAGTTGTATTTGTGGTATATAGGATGATCACGATAATTATTATTATTGTATGATAAAGATTTAAAAATGAATAATGCTGTTACATGACAAGATGTATTATTTACTTTTCATCAACATGTTTAACTTAACAATCAGATTTTTTTCTTAGCTTTTAACTCTCAATCTTAATTGTGTGTGCAGTCATTTAAAAATTGATTGGAGTTAACTAACTATTATAACAAGCAATGATTTATTAATTCCATTAATTTTCTGCTTCTGCTCTGCTGCTGCTGTTGCTGCTATTAAATTATTTTTTAATAGCAAAAATTATTATTACTACACGCACATTTTTTAAACCTAGGAATAGTGAAACGAGTGAATGGTGTTATATGGTATGCAATGCTGTTTGTTTTATTTTAACAAGAACAAACCTGTTTCTTTAGTATTCCATTTATTGCAATTATGTATGTTTTTTTTAAATAAGAAAGAAAGAAGAAAGGAAATGAGCAGAGAGTTTACAAAAGTAATAAAAAGCATTTATTTTATAGAGTAGCAGCAACAGCAGCAGAACTGATGCTAATTGTGTAATTGGTTTACAGTAAATTGCCTAAAAGAGCGGTGAGAGAGAAGAGATAAAAAGACGAATAAGACACATTAATCATTAATCTTACAACTAATACCCCTTTTACGTCTTAACAATCCATATACATATGTGCATGCCTACATAATGTATGTCTACTTATATACGTAGTAGGTATATAAAAGTAACATGATGTAGTAAAATGCATTGTAAAAGTATAATGTACATTTTTTAAAATCTAAAATTAATAGGTATGCATACGTGTATGCATGCATCTATACATACCTATGCTGAACTTGCTGCTGCCGCCAATACGTATATCAATTATATAAAAAGAAAAGAAGATTATATGCAGCAGCACATCATTAAAAATCTCTTTCCTTTTCTTTCTCAACGCAGTCAGTCAAAATTCGTAGCGCAAACAAAAAAAAACGCTTCAGAAATAATAATGATAATAATTAATAATACACATACCATGCATAGCAAACACGAAAAGATTACTACTAAAAAGGAATGATGAGGAGAAAAAGAATCTCGACAAGAGATACGATATATAATTCACTTGGTATTTTTTTTCTTTTTCAAAAGATGCTTTTGTCTCGTTGGTTGACTATGCATGTGCCTACTTATACATAAATATATAATATGTGTATACAAGTGGAATAATATAGTGTACCAGATGCTTAGATGCTTTTTTATATTACCGCAAGATTCATACCACCACCACCACCACATCATCGTCTTCATCGTCATCATCATTATCATCATCGCGACCATAGTCTTGTAACTACTGCTGCTGCAGTGTTAAGCTGCTTCATTTCTGCCACGCTACGACCAAGAACGACGGATGAACTAAGAGCTCTTGAGAAGAAGAAGAAGATACGATAAAGAGTAGTTTCTCTCTATCTCTCTCGCTCTGCGTGTGTGTCTGTCTGTGCATGTTGTTCTTGCTCTCATCTCTGTCTTCTCCACTGAGCTGACTGACTGAGCGAGTGAATTGCCTTACATTACATTGGTTTGGTGTCTAAAGGAAAACTTCATCTTTTGGTCGCGGCACACACAGCAGAGAGATGTATGTATGTACGTACCTATGTAGTACTTTGGCAAGTGGAGATGTTTTGACCGTCATGATTTTTTTTTTTCAGAAGGGAAATGGAATATAAATGCAGCGATCTAGAGAGAATGATAAAATAAAAGTTAAATTCAATATTAGATACCGATTTTTATATCTGTGTGGTGTCAGAGAATACGTGTGTTTGTTTGTAGGTAACTATTTACAACCGCCTCCGCAGTTTTCTTGTAATTTTCATTTTTAGCGGAGAACATTTGAGAAAACATACGGTGACACTAAAAACATACGGTTGTTTTTCTAACACGTTTTTTTGCATTTGGGTACAAGTAACGGGGTGATTACAGTATAAAAGTAGCTAGAGGAGGTGGCCATGTTCACCTCTTCCTGTCTGTGACAACAACAATCNTTTTTTTGCATTTGGGTACAAGTAACGGGGTGATTACAGTATAAAAGTAGCTAGAGGAGGTGGCCATGTTCACCTCTTCCTGTCTGTGACAACAACAATCACAGGATTTAATTAGCCCTGTTGCAATATGCCTTCTCCACAAGTTAACTTTAAATGGTTTTTTGACAAATATGAGAAAAATGTTATGAAATGTATTGCTTTTTAATAAGTATGTTAATATTAATCATATCCATTTTGTGTCGACATTTTGTTCCAAATATATTTTACAAAAGTAATATTAGTATTAGAAATGTAGGTATTTGGTTAGTGGTTAGAAGAAAATACCTACAGCTAACAAAGTATCCATTTTCCTTAACATAATCATACACGCAATCAACCATACAGCAGAAAAATGTGATCATCATGAAGATGATCCAATTTACTTCTCTACGTACATCGTTGGAAAGTTAACACGTAAGTATACGTGATGATGATAATGCTCTCAAGCCAGTAAAGAAAATTTCTGACAGACTCATTTCATGTTTATTACATGCTTGTTCTAGTAATTCCACCTCGCCGCCACAGTTGCAACCTACGGCAGCATTTTGTCTGCATAAATTACCCATACGCATATATCACTCTTGTGCACTATGACTCCCTTGATGCTCTTTCCTTTTTTTCTCTTGTCTCATCCCAACTTCTACTACACGGCCACTGCTAGTCTACTTTGTTCAAAATGAACTAAAACATCTGCACATTGGGTACGATAACGTTTTGTTCAGGGTAATTCTAGCTGGTATAATATGTAACACATGTATATATTCAGAGAGCATTGGTTATTCTAATAAAAAGTATAACTTACTTGCTTATTCTTCTCAGTTGTTGCTATTACCACATTTCATGATGGGAGAACGCACGAACATCCCTTAATGACATCACTACTCTTTTTTTCAAACCAGCACAAAAGCATCTTTTCCTTCCCACTACTACCACAATAATCAATGTAATTGAATAATTCACATGTATATATTCAGAGAGCATTGGTTATTCTAATAAAAAGTATAACTTACTTGCTTATTCTTCTCAGTTGTTGCTATTACCACATTTCATGATGAAAGATGGACAGATACAAAGAGAGCGAAAAGAAGGAGAAGAAGAGCGAGAGAGATGAGATGGGAGAACGCACGAACATCCCTTAATGACAGCACTACTCTTTTTTTCAAACCAGCACAAAAGCATCTTTTCCTTCCCACTACTACCACAATAATCAATGTAATTGAATAATTTTTGTTTTGAAGGTTCATTTGAGGTGAAGGTTGGTTATTTTGTGTGAGTTGTTGTTTTCTTGTTGTAATAATGTCTTCTCCGTCATTATATTACACATGACTAGGTACACACACTCATGGAGCATAACTAACAAGTCGTGTTTTCTTTGTAACAACAACAGTAAAACAATAATAATAAGTTAAGGGAGAAAAGGTGATAAGGGTATTTTTTGAAAATAATACAAAGGAACCACTTTAAGAGGATTTTCAGGGCGGATTTATGAGAGAAAAAAGATATGGTGTGTGAGCAAGAAAGGGTAGGATATAATATATTTTGATGACGATATTGTGCTGTTGGCTGGTACTTGTTGTTATAACTGGTAGGTAGAGATAGGCACTTTAGTGTTCAGTCATTTGGAGTAATTTTGAACAACAAAATCTTTTGTTCACATTTTGTCTGGATTTCATGACTCACAAGTAATTTGTTGAGAAAAGACAATAATAATATGGATTAGATGTTTTTTTCCATCAAGTTTTCAGATAAATCTATTCAACTTTTATACACCCTTGATAACAAGTCGTTTGTCTTTTCAAAAAATCCAAAATTTAACAATTTAGAGAGATGTTTGTTGTAATAATGGAATGGTGAATGGTGCATGGAACGACTGTTTAAATCTTTATATATGCATTTATTGTACAAATGAGCCATCTTAAAAGGGTATAATAATCTTTTATTTAAATATCACGCATTAAAATGAGTTGTGGAAATGATGAAAACATGATTCATTACAAATATACCATAAAACCGGAGAGAGAGAGATAAAAAAATCTTACACTATCATCTCCTACCCCAGTATCAGTATTTTTGTACAATGGTTATGCATTAAAAGCCAAAAAATCCTACAAAAAAAGAACCTTAGAAGAAGAAGACTTTGGCTGAAGAATCTCGTTCTTGAACAAAAGTACATCTGTACAAGTAGGTAAATGGGCAGATTGTTGGAAAAATAGTCATTAATCAATTGTCGACACTTTTGTACGACAGCCTTTTATATGTAATACCTAGGTAAGTTGTTTGAAAGAGCAATGCATTATATTACACTATACTACGAAATAAATGAACAATGAATGTGGTGAGTCAGTATGTGCACTTGATAGGAATGTCTCTATTCTTCCTTCGTTTTCTTCTTCTACATCCATCTCTCTACTGCTACTATTATTATTATCATCATCGTCATCATCATATTATATTCACAATGTCCGTGTGCACGTAGAGTAGAATAA
>JAHZMT010000564.1:0-19536 GCA_027743785.1 Sinhomidia bicolor | reverse complement strand
TATTTTACTTTTATGAGTTTCAGTAAAACTGACAATAAGATATACGCGATAAACTGAAGGTATATGTATGAAATAAATATAATGTAAAAAATAAAAGAATACAAGATTTTGTAACATTGTTTACACTCTTAGGTTATCGGGAAATTCTAAATAGACCATATAATTAAACCTTTGAAATTTTTTTACAATTTTTTATAAGCAAATAATATGAGGGCCTCCTAATATTACGTTTATATCTGCCATTAAAAAGAGAAAAGTTAAGGAAAGTGATAAGATACGAGACATAAATTGCAAATAAAGCGTCTTTTCTCTCTCTCTCTCTCTCTCTTTGTGTCTTTCTTCTAAGCTCAATGAAGATGATGATTCAATTTTAACTGCCGATTAAATTATTTTATTTGTCTGGATACATGAGTGTAATGCACAAGTATTTTTCCATTAGCGGAGTACATCAAAAATGTATTTCCTAACATTAATCCCTTGTCTTTTGATCTTACCACTTTAAACCCACCAATTTCCAAGAAAAATTGTGCTTTCATTACTCATACACCATTAAAATCAGGCAAATGAAAACCGAAAGCATAATTCTTGACAGCCATAACTCGAATCCAGAAGTTGCTTAAATTACAAAGGAAGTAATGGCATTTTAATTTTATTGACTGGTCAGAGAATACAAAGTACAAGGACCCATACCAATTTAACCTACAAAGCAATAATAAAAGCATCCTGTCATATATATTCCAAACAAATGTGTGTACCGCATGTAGTAATCAGCTCAGAAAAATCGAATCATAATAATGAAATTTACTGTTTACCTTTACTAGTTTTGTTGTTGCCAGTTTTGTTTTGCATTTGATGATTTTTGAANTTGTTGCCAGTTTTGTTTTGCATTTGATGATTTTTGAAAGAGATGTGATGGAATGCAGAAAAGTAAATAAGCAAAAGAAGAAAAAAAACTAATCGATTCAGCAGCTCCTACTGGCATTTACACACCGCTTAATATTTCATATATTTTTATGTATTATCCAATTCTCAAGAATTAACAAAGATGAATGCCTATATAGGTATGTATGTAGGTAGTAGATAGGTAGGTAAGGTAGGTATGTTTATTGGCCATATAGTTTATAGAGAGAGAACACTTCATAGTGGTCGTCGTCGTAGCTGTTTTTATTTCTACCTAGAACCTACATAGGTGGTGGTGGTGGTGTGTGTACAGTGTACATACACACTACGACAACATTGTTAAGCTACAAGTTATGACTGTACCTGTTTCTAATATAGGGTCAACCAACATTAATCTTAGGAGGATATATTGTGCATTGTTTATACCGTCATCATCATGCATACCGGTTATTTATTATTTCTTTTGTGCAATAAGCAAAAAATAATATGAGTGAAGAAACGAGGAGAAAGAGCAGATAGATGAGTTTTTTTTATTAAAAAAAAGTTGGTAGTGGATGGCATTGCACGTAGAAATTCCGTTATTATTATTAAAAACTATTATCTACTACTACCAGAGAGGAGAAAAACGTCAACAATTGCATGCTAAATAAAAAAGGACCTTTGTAAAAATAATGACCGCTGAGAATTACCAGCTCTAGAGAAAATTATAGGTGCTCCAACTCCAACTCCTTGTGCAGATAGCTTCTTCCTTGGAATTCTTAGCAGTAGAATGAACATATATTCAAATTTCTTGCTTTGGTGAAAGTTTAATAACATGGAAGGGTAAATATTTGTCTTCTCATATACGTATGCATGCTATCAAGCTCATTTTGCTCCTTTCGTCGACAATTTTAAAAGGTTATGTTTGTCTTTCGTTTAAATTATGTAGGTGACATGCAGAAGACAGAAGAAAATTTGCTTTTTTTCTTCGCAAAGTACTGTTTTTTAAATCATTTACCACCTTTTAAAGAGAAGGTAAAATGAAATTAGTTTTGAAGTTTACATTGATTGTTGTTGGCAATCTGATGATCCCTTTAGGCAAATTAATGTTTCTTCTCGATTAAACATTTTCCTCCAGAGAAGGAAAAGACAGTGTTTGTGGGTGAGTTTGTGAGTGAGTGAACCAAGCAAATGAGCATTAAAGAAGTGGCAAGAAGCAGCATGTCTCTTCTTTACACACCAACAACAAAACAAGCTATAAGCTGTTTTTTCTCTATTTCTCTCTCTCATCTTCTCTACAGCTAAAGCACAGCGGCAGACAGTGGCGCTCAATTAGTCAGGCAGTCATCATAAAATAATGGAATGTGTAAAAGAAGTTGATCATTCATGATGATGATGATGATAATCATGATGATGACGACGACGACGATGATTGAGAACGGTGTTGGTGTGGTGGTGGTGGTGGTGGTAGTGACTAGTGACGATGAACAAGAAATTGCCAAGCACAACTCATGTTGTTGTAGTAGTAATGGTGGTGGCATTGCATGTACTTTGTATTTAAGAATCGTTTATTATTATGCGCACAGAATAATTCTGCTGATAAAAAAACGCAAGATCTCTATCTCATCATCATCGCATCACACACCAGCCACCACCACCACTACCACCACTACAAAATGACCTGAGTGAGTGAGTAGTGAATTTAAAAAAGTTAGACGATAAATGCAAGCAAGTGAAAACTGCTTTCAGATAAACAAGTGAAGCAAAAAAAGAGCATCGCGTAAAAGATTCTGATTAACTCCACATTACTTTATAAACTCTCTGGCTTCGTGGAACATAATTGAAAGCATTGATTTTGAATTCCTTTGCGTTTTCAAGCTTCATTATACACAATGCACACAATATGTACATAGATATAATAGGTAGGGGCAGGGACTATGCATTGTATGTATGTATGTATATATTTTATGCTGTACATTCAGCACAAAACATTGATTACTACTATAAATATATCATTAAATTCTTAAACTAAAAACGAACAACGGGAAGATTTTTGAAGCGAATACATTTTTCATCTTTCTCCTGTATTCCTCTCTCTCTCTCTCTCTGATCGTACCACGAAATCTTTTTCAAAAAAATAATTCTATCATCTTCCTCAGAGGAATGCAAATTGGATCTCTCACGGTTATAATATGTAGATAGACGCATGAATAAGTAAATGTGTTGTTGTGTGTGTATATAGGGATATTTTATTGTTATTGTGTGTGTGTGTGTGCTGTTCTTTTTTTCTCGAGCAGGCTATTCTTGATGAGAGAAACTGTGACGTTATATACTTTGTTACGACGTGTATATGTGGTGTGAGCGAGTGTGTGGTGTGATCTCTACGTGAGTCGCTCACTAGTCGTCAACACATCACATTAATCAATCGGGAGGGTGAAACAGTTTTGATTATGACTTCTTTTAGATCATCATCATCATCATTTCGTATATAAGTTTAAAGAGATTCAAACGGTTATAGATTCAGATTCCGCTTAAATTGCCACCCAGCCAATCAAATTATGTCTAGTTTATTGATGAGATATGTGCATACTTTTTTGTGCATTTTTAGCTGTTGTAATTTTTGCTTGAATCATGCCTTTTAAAAAGTTGACCTGCAGGAGGAAATTTTTTTAAAAATAAAAAATATGTTTTGGAATGTGCTTGTTGGCAAGAAGTAGTTAAAAATGTAAAAAAAATTTTTTTTTAAATATATTTTAATCACTGCGTCGCTCTGCTAAAACTCACTGACATGCTCACAATTCTTCACGTAGGTAGATACTGGCATTCACCAAAATTGTAAAGCTTCTTCATCTGCATGTCGTATGTATTTGTCTAAGCCATAAGAAGAGAGAAAAACATGTGTAATCCATCGGCATCCAGTGGGAGAGGAGTAGCATTTTACCTATTATCATGGTTATTGTGCTCGTCAAGTACCAAAACTATTATCATCTTCATCATCATCATCGTCGTCATGCTCAAACTAAAGCTTTTTAAAAAAACCTCTTGAAAAGGCAAAATGAAGAGTTTGTCTTGCGTTTGAAACACAAAAGAAAATATGAACTGTTCTTGGTTGGATTACTTTTTGTTGTTGTTGCTGCTGTTGCTCTTTTCTTTTTTCCGATGCGACACGGTGAGGTGAATAGAGACCGAGAGAAAGAGAGAGAGGTTTCTTTGCTCACGGGTTCACTTTTGTAAGTTGTTGGTTGTTGTGCATATGCGATGGGTGCTGCTGATGATGCTGCTGAAAAAAGAAGAAGGTATAGAAAAAAAAATTACAATGCATTTCAATAAATAGTACTGGGAGAAGGACTAGGCACTTTTAGAAGAATACCCACATGTATCAAATACATTAAAAAAATATATATTGCCAGTCTACCAGCTTGCCTGCCTGCCACTATATTATATACTGCTGTTCATTTACAGTTGCTTTAGTCGGGCAGGGGCAGCAAATTACATGATTAAAAGTTAGAGCCAGTACTTAAAGGAACATCTCACACCTCACCTATATAAAATGCAAGAAGTGCTGTCCTACTTGATAAAAGTAGCTATCCATCACTATCATAAGCTACTGAGCTGTGAAAAAGTGGGGCCCTTCTGCTGCTGCTACCCAAATGTTTACCCTGACTTACGTAAGGGAAGGTACTTCATTTTCACTTTTGAAGAATTGGAGCAGCAGCAAGCCAAACAAGCGTCGTTCAAGGGTAAAAATTATTATTATGTATGCTGGAGCCCTGTGATCCATCCATCCCAACAAAGTAAAATGTACTTTCCACAAGAAGACGAATGGTTCCCTCATCTCTGTCTGTATGTATGCTCCTGTCACAAAACAAAATCTTGAAGACATGAACATGCGTTGCTTTTGATGAGTACATAACTTTTAATATACAAAAGTTGCATCGTTTTGTTTGTACCTGAACTTAACATTATATATAAGATGCTGAGGGAGAAGACATGATCGTCATCTTTTTCTTGTCGCTTACACAAGAAAAAAATCTATGTGAACCTTCTTTACAGAGTTTCATTGTTCCAGTCCAGCAGATTTTCTTGGAGCGTATAAAAATAAGTACATAGGTAAGCATATATATACTATCCCTTTTGAATCTATCCCAAAGTGTCCCTTATCATCCTTGGGTCCACCTTTACCTTTCCTCTCTCCTCGCTCATGCAGCTTGTTCGTGAATATCCATAATATATTATTCTCTCCGGAGACGATGTCTACTATGCGCGCATTTTCTTCCAAGATGTTATGTCCCTTACTACTTTATGCTCACTGCTGTGTGTACATGCATGCTTTCTTTTCTTTGGACTTCATTTCTTGCATTGAAACTTGAGTACCGTGAACAACCTCGATCTCCGCCTTGTTGCTTTGAACGTGTTGAGTTTCATGCTTGTTTGTAAATAGCTCCTCTATAAATGATGCGTACAGTTTTCTTGGAGTAGAAGACGAAGGGAAAAAATGACGAAGAAGAAGATGAGTTTGAAGGGGATCCTGAAAATAATGATGCATGAGCGCAGTGCTTTTTGCTTCTGATGTTGTTAAGGGTCCATCATCTTTTATTTTTTCGACGGGAAAAAAAGAAACCCCTGCTACGATTATCATTTGTTAGGCAAGTAAAAGGACACAGAAAGAACATTAAACTTGCCCTTTTGCTCCTATTTCTTGGTATTTTTTTTCTCGTATTGGTTTCTTCTGAGTTGATTTTTTACGATAAAAACTTGAATAACAAAACAGAATAAAATGAAAATAAGCAATAATAAGGGCTTTCAACAGAAGCAGCAGCTTGCGTTAAAGCACAAGGTTTCTGTACATCTGTATAAAAAATTTCTTTTCTTCAATTTCTCAGTTCGTTATTTCCATGCTTTTTTAAATATATCCTTTGATTTGTGTGTGCATATGTAATGCTGATGGTCTGATGTAAATAGTGAAAATGTGTGCGTGTTTTTATAATATGATATGGGGACTGAGTACACAACAATCAAAAGAAGGCTCCCTCTTCTTCTTCTTGTTTATACACAAGAATATACCCTGCTTTATGTACACTTTGCAGAAGATGCTGCTGGTATATTAAAAAGAGGATATATGTTTAGGTAAGCACACAGCACACTGCAAGTTTATATGAGATGGTGGTGACGACAATGATGGGAAACGAGAAGGCTAACATCCCATGACCACAGCTATCTATATATATCTTGGGTTGTTAAGCCTGGCGTATTTTATACCGCTGTGGTGTGGTGTGTAAAAAATGTAAGCTATATCTTGGGAAAGGTAAGTCCCACGCACGATACGACACTTGTTGCCAGCAGTGCATGGGATATTTGAAAAAAAATTGAGTAATATTTTTACGCATGTTATTACGTAAATGTGTATACACATATGTAGGTACGTAAGTATCAAAATAGGATAATGTCATACAGAGAACGGTAATAATAAAAGGCATGTTTGGGGTTTTCATAGGGTACTTCATTTACTTACCCGTAACGACATACACTTCTTTAAAAATACATTAAAAGAACATTGGTAATTGCATATTTTGTTGTTGTTGTTCTCTTCTTCTTCTGTTCTTGACTCAGTTTTTTCGATGCTCATTTTCTTGGAGACTCCCCACTGCAAATTCTTGAAAAGCCGGCAGGGGAACTGCATCAACAAGGATGAAAACAAAGATGCTTGTAAACGAGAAAAAAAACAAAACTTTTACCACCAAACGAAAAAAAATATAATCAGACAGGTACACTTACTACATAATAGATGATAGGCACATAAAAAGTATCATTATTATTACATGCCTGTGCATGTGATTTACAACGAACAATCAATTTTTCGGCTTTATTTGTAAAACACCGAATGGGAAAATTGTGTAAAATATTTTTTTCCTCTCTCTCTCTCTCTGGAATTGATCTTCCAATGAGATATAAGACTGTGTAATAATAACTATGTGCAGTTTATATTGATGATGATGAGGTTAACAAAAGGTTCATTTTCAATCTTGTCTAACTTAACAACAGGTAGGCATGTCATGATGAAACGAAATAATGAGATTTTTACCTACAAAAATTCCAGAGGACACTGTTGATAATCCGTGATGTTGGAATGTGAAAATTTTTCATTTGGTAAATCCTGAAAGGTATGCGGTATGTTTTTTATTGAGCAAAAATAATCCATGATCATCATCATCGGCATCATCGAATATCATCTCTTTATTGCTTTTTTCTTAGCTTATAAAAGATTGCGTTCGTGATACTATACACGCTACTACAAAAGTACAAGCAATTTTAATTATCTTACGGAGCAATAATAAATATATATTATAGAAACAATGAGACATGATTTGATGTCAGCAACCAGAAAATACGTGATTGACAAAAATCTTCCTGACTCGGCACGGCATTCAAGTTTTCTGTAAGTACAGTAAGCAGTTTTGCCTACACGAATCTAGGTATGCAGATCCTCTCGTCGTTATTTTCATTACTATTATTATTATTTTAAATAATAATGAATATTTGCCAAGCGTTAGCTGTGTGCATAGCCTAAAAAGTGTACTGTGTTTTTTCACACTGACGAGAGTAAGGAGGATACGAGATGAGTAACAACAGCAGTACATTCAACAACCTGCTGTTGCTACTTCAGACTACATTCTAATGGAATTTATCATCTCATATTTTTTATCTAATTATTATGCAGTGTGCATGTGTAACGTGCATTTCACCAGTGAAATCTCATCAACACAGTACAACCAACCACTTTATTCTGTTGCTTCATCATCATCATCATCATGATCACATCTTCACAAAAGTCTCAGTCAGTCTAGCAAAAGCAGCAGCCAGCAATTTTTTTTCTTCTCTCTGAAAGCTTGTCCCCGTCTCGTATCTTCATAAAGCAGCAAACTGTGTCTAAAATATTTATTTATTTTTTTCGCCAAATGACTTATTCATCTACGTAGTCTAATAGCAATAATGCGCAATCTTTACCAGATTTTCTTGATTTTTTTGCCAAAAAACTTGACAAAATATTCACGATCAAGTAAGTAGTAGTTTCACAATTATCTTTTACCCTGTTCTCTCTCTCTCTCTCTGTGTATAATACTATTACACATCTGGCTGGACAATAACAAAAGGACGACGACGACTACGCTACTACGACGAGGAATAAACCTATAACATCCACTACTATAACATCCTCATCAACGCCATCATAAAGCATTATGACAAAAAAACCACAAAGTTGGCAGAATGCGCAACATATTATAATTGTATATATGTATATATAAGAAGGACTGTGTAAGCAATAAAGCTGTGTGTGCTGTGCTTTGCTGCAAACAAAAATTACTTTGTACACAAAGAGCGAGAACGAGAGATGATGATGATGCTTGTGAGCATGTTTTAATCTGGTAAATTGTACGTAAGTAATGCTCACCGCGGGAGAAGAGCTGTGAATTCGACAACTGACGGATAATTCTTTGAGTGTGATGATGAACTTGCTGTTTCTCTGTGAGATGATGATGATGATGATCTTTATGAGGGGATTTTGCAGAAACGAATAGAAGCAACAAATGTTGGGCATGTTCATACTATACGTATTTATAATAGAGCTAGCTACATGGGTATATGTATGTATCTCTATACCTTTGCGTCTATCTATATCTACACACAAAAATTCTTTTTGCATCTTTAATGCTTTTGTAATAATATCATATAATAAATATAATAATAATACCACTTTGCAGTTTCCACACAAATTCTCAGTCAGTTAGTTGAGCAGCTTACATGCATAAACACACAAAAGGATTTTTGCCTAAACTTATTTGCACATTAGTTTATTATACGCTTTTTTTCCTCCTCATCATCTTATCTTTTTGCCTGCTGCATATCAACTCAAAGTAATCTTCATGTCATTGTAATTTAAGAACGCGTAAATCAAACAACTTCTCACTTCTTCTCTAGAAATCTTTTGCTTCTTTGCTTACTTTCTTGTGTGTGTGTGTGTGTGTTGACGAGAATATATATATACACTTGACTTGTGTGCGGAGCATTCTTTTCCATGTACAAACAATGCCATTATAATAGCGAGAAGAGGACAAATAAATAAATAGAGAGAAAGAAAGAAAAAAATGTGGAAAAATCCTTCTGCTTCTTCTCTCACATCTTGATGATGGACACACACACACACTTACATTACATATCAAAATATTATATTGGCAATGTAAGGCTATTATATATACATATATTACTTCCATGTATGCCAGCTATAAAATAGAGATGCAACTGTTGATCTCCACAGGTTAGTCTCTGCTACTTACTTTAGTTAATAATGTGGCGGTTATAAGCAGTGAGCCGGCGAAAAAAAGTACCACGCAAAGAGATTTTTTTTCTCAGTGCTGTTTACTGAAAATGATAACAAAAGTTCATTATTTAATGTGAATAATGTGATGTACAAATAGAAACGGAAACTTTGTTTGCTTACCGTGTTTCTGTGTGCAAGGTGCAGGTATATAGTAATATGTAGTAGTAGTAGTTTTGCCAAAAATCCACAGTAGTAAACTGAAACTCACTTTGGTGGTAAGGTCTTTTTACAATACGGCAGGATTGTATGTAGGTATATGTATATGTGTATGGATATACTTTTTGCTTGTTGAGATTTAGTTTTATTGGTGAGATACGGAGGATGGGAAGCATGTGCGTGAAATATAGATGGCAAGCAGATAAAGAAGAAAAAAATAAGTGGAAACGGTAAAAAAACTGATTGAGGATTAAATGTGGAAAAGAACATTGACAATGTGCTTATGATGATAACATTTTAAAATTAGGTCACGTGTTTTTTATTAGTACATACTTAGGTACTTATCCCTGCAATGTCATTTTTCCAATGGCAATTTGCATGCATTATGTATACATGTATATATTAGTATGTGTACAAAAATCATGGATAATTATTTTTGGAGGCGAACGATTGTGAACTTTTTATTACTGAGATGACAAGATTGAAATTGAAAGTGTAGTACATACATATGTACATATATGAGAACAAGGAAACTGTTAATTGATGCACGATATTTACATCGTAAATTTAACCGGTGATGTAAGCTATTTTAAAATGTTGAAAGCGAGACTTGTATGTACGAAAATGGCAAGTTGGCATTATTATAAAGTTATCCGTACCATATCTTGTTCATCTTTTTTTTCTCTTTAAATTGCAGGTAACAAGTAAATCCATCATGACATAACCCCAAGAAATGTTGCACAGCATCCACGATTTTTTTTATTTAAGAAAAAAAAATACTCAGGTACAACATATATTATTGACAAGCCAATTTTTTAAGGTATCAAAAAATCTTGAAATGGAAAATAGTTGCTGTTTCACGATCATGATGATGATGATGGTAATGTCTGCCTAATATTTATTTTCCACAAAACATGGCAAAAGATGAGTGCATTGCGATATAGTATGTTATATACTATGAACAATATAGAAAAAACTCTCATCTTCTTTTGGGACGCATGAAAATCATGACATGTTTGTATTACAATTTTATCTATCGGGACATTATAAAGCTGTGGAGGATTTTGTGGTTAGAGAGGTTATATAAGGAAATCTTTTCTTGTGTGCACTTTTTGGGGAGATGAAGTAAGAAAAGTATATACCAGTACCAGTGGCTCTTTTTATCCCAACACGAAAAAGGTACATAGCACACAGGCATTATATATGTAAGTAGTACCTTCATATAACGCCATGCATGTACATAGGTATATTATTATACACCCAACTTGGGTAATTCTATACAACAAATGCATCACACTGTTGAAGAAAATGCCTCGAGGCTTACATTCCTTGAGAGAATCTGTGTAAGGTAAAAAGAATCCGTCATGATGATGATGATGATAATGATTGTCCTAGTGTATGGACTATGAAGGAACTCGGAAAAAGTTTTCGAAAGCCGTGTGCGTACCTAGCTACTTACACACGTACATTTATGCAGCATGAGCAGCTTACATTTTTATCGTCCTTAAAGGCAATTCCCTTTTCAATCTGTTTTCAGGTCTTTCAAGCCTTGTCGTCTTCGTTGTGTGGACTCAAGCAAAACTTGTATAACGTGCTAATGTACAGTATATTACCATGCAGTAGGGGCATGAAAATTTGTAGCAGCAGCGCTTCTTTGTACTTTTTTTTAACCAACGTAGCCTACAGATAGAGATGGATATACACATGAAGAAGACGATGAAGAAGAAGAGAAAAAACAAGAAATTCTTATTCTTTCTTACCTGATTCTTGACAATGAATACAATTAACACTGTACATGTACGCCATAACCATTAAACTGCTGTACACACATGATTGCCTATATAAGAGTTTAACATGATTTTATTTTACTACACATAAAAAAGTAGGTATATACGCATTTAATGTAGATAAAAATTACTAGCAACACGGGGTAGGGACATCATCAGGCTATATTATAATAGCGTTGATCATCAGAAAAGTAAAGGTGGACAAAATCTGTGCTCTGTAGTACAACAACAATGCATTATTTCAATCTGAATGTGCGCTGCTAAACATTGAAATTGACGAAAACTTTGCTGTGTATTTTCCATTATCATCATCATCACTATATACTCCTTGCGTGTTAGTGTGGTGTGTGTTGTAATATTTCTCCTTAAAAGTCTTCTCTCTTCTCTGCTAAACACCAGTCAAAATTCCAAGTACGTTCTTATGTAAACCACCACCCCTTGTATTTTTCTTGCTGTACGGTAGTTTGGTCAAATAGATACAAGAAGAGAGAAGAAGAAGAAAAGCCACTTTTTTTCTTTTCGTTGAAAACAAACCAAATTCTCATCTCAGTAATCATACTTCTTCTACTTCTCCAAGAAACTGATGCGTTGAATGCATATTATTGTTGTGAGTGCGTGTGTGCATTTACTTCTAAAAAAGAGAAGACGGTCACGCAACTTGGAAATATTCTTTAGGAGATACTACATCACTCTTCTGCGCTGGAGGAGAAAAAAAAGTGATGGCAAAGCAGTGTCAGGCTCCACCCCCTCCTTGCCACTATCAAGCAGATGACACTTACAAAAACAGCAACCCTTATCGTCATCCTAAGAGATGCAGTTTGAAACCTCGCTTTTTCTTCTTTTTCTCGACTCGTATGCCTGCGCAGTACACATACACATTGAAGCATAATATTTTTATTTTTTTAAACTAACGACCGTGTATATGCAATCCGAGAGGGAGAGAGAGATCTGAGGAGAAGCTGTTGCTGCTGCTGTTGTTGTTGTGAGGAACATTCTTACCTGTATTTTTGATTGTCTTCCTATCACGTTTTACATGCAGCAAAACAACGCAGCCGTTGTCTAGCTAGTCACATTGGCGTAGTAGTAGTAAAGTTGTGTGCTCGTCTCGTGGCGAACTGCGTATAAGACGATGGAAAATATGCAAAAGACGAAAATGACACTAGACTGTTAACAACAACACGCAATGATAAACATGAGGAATTCTTTATGCATGTATGTTCTGCATTTATATTAGACTCGTTTAAAAACATAATAAAAAAATGGAAAAAAATCTTTGCCACTTCTCATATTATTAGCATGCCAATTTCATCATCGTCATCATTGCCACCACCGCCATCATCATGCCATACCACTACTACTACCACCGTGTACTATGCAGCCGTTGTAGTTTGCTGCTGTGGACGTGATAAATATTACTTTTACATTAGCAATGCACATCTTTTGCAACTAGTTACATGAGAACGAATTGTTTTGATGACTATTCAGGACAATAGTTTTGGCGATGATGATGGTGCTATGAATATTATAGTTAAATGTCGGCATAGCCAAAGTGTGAAAATATGCCAATATAATATAATGTGCGGTTGGCTAGTAGTAAGTAGTAGAAGATGTAATAGAAGAGTAGTAGTAGTAGTAACCTTGGCTTATAAGATGTAACAAACAAGGGAGATGCTTTTTTAATATGAGGATGGCTGACACTCAACGTAAAAATTCTCTCAGCTTTATTGTTGATGAAGCAAGCAGCAAAAGACTTTTGTTGTTGTTGTTGATATCCTCACAGGTTTTTAATACTTTCGTGAAGGTAGACAGGTATGACGATAACCATAAATATGTATGCATAATGTATTTCAGATATATACATATATACCTATGCTTATATTACACGGTTATACAATCAACAGGTATCCCCAGGTGTGTGGATCTCTGTGATCATTTACGTCGTCGTAGCATAGAACGTACTTGTTGTGTGCTTAACATTTTACATGCATTGTTGCTGCTGCTGCAGTAAATAATACTAAGGCATTGTTGTATAGTAAAAAAAAAGTCGACGAGTACGTGAGTACAACTCCAGAGAAGGGTCGTCTCAACTCCTCGCTCTCAAAAATCTCTGTTGTGGAAAGGTATGCGACCATGCTATATATATGTTACCTGTGTGTGTCTGTAGATGTTTATATATGTATGTATGCATTATTATTGTGATTTTGGTCTCTTCTCACCCTCTCGACAACAATCAACATCATCATCATCATAATAATAATAAGCACATGAAAAAATAAGAAAATAATAATACATACCTATATACCTGTACATGCAGGCAGGCAGGCATGTTAATATAAAATATCACATCTATGTAAACTTGATTGGGATTTCTTTGTAATGGTTTGTAAATGTTGTTGTTGTAGTAGTCGTACAGGTAAAATTTTCGTATAGTAGTAGGATAGGGAAAACGGTTGTAAGCGTTGCAAAGTATGAGATACACCTTTCCCAACAATCAGATTTTCAGTATCCAGTAAACATTGGTCAGGTAATCATCAACATGATCATTGTCAATTTTTGCTTTTTGAGCATCAGGATGACGGTTGTATTTACAACGCAGCCTGCATAAAAAATAATACATTTTACCTGAGCCAGGAGGGAAAAAAAGCTAGCAATTTTTTTAGTGTTGCATTTGTCAGCATCTTTTAATACGCAAAGTCACATGAAAAATTGTGGTTAAATTGCTGAAAACGCACTGTCAGGTGCCAGCACCAAACGATAAAAATACATTTTTTTTACATTTTTACAGCGTTTTACGCTGGTGTGTGATTGAGTGTGTGTGCCTTTTTGTGATTTTCTGCGTGTTACTGTAATGTTGAAATTGTTGGAATTGACGCTGACGATGATAATCACAATTTCGTTTATTTATTCATTCTAATTGCCTTTACTGATAACAGCTCTTCTGTTTACACACCGATTTTTTTGCGCAATGTTTAAAGTCTTAAACAAATTAAGCCGTGATAGTATTTCAAGCTGTTTCAAGTGAGTTGACATAAAAAATACAGTTCTTCTGTTTACACACCGATTTTTTTGCGCAATGTTTAAAGTCTTAAACAAATTAAGCCGTGATAGTATTTCAAGCTGTTTCAAGTGAGTTGACATAAAAAAAACATCCAAAACAACAGTCATCAGAACCAACCGTTGAAAAAATAATAACGCTACATTATTATTATCAGAGCATATAGACAGTTCCACATAATTATTTTGGAGGAACAAGCAAGCAAGGTGGGCAATCTATGTATATTCAGCTCTTCTCTTGGTCGTGTGATGATAGCCACCACTTGTAACACTGTGCATTATCGTAGCAACTACTGAAATTGGATTCTGTGTTGAATTGCTTTTATGGGATCACTGTCATCAAACATAACACGTGTGAATAGTATGATAAGCTGTAAATACTACAGAGAATGATATTATCTGAACAATAAAAAAATGATTTGTACCAGTTTCATAGTAATGTATGCAGCAGCGTCATGCGGATAAAGGCAAGTGAAAATCGTGCCTTGTTACTTTTCTTGGAAGTGAACAAAGTACATCAACACAGCACACTATCTTCTTTTTTTAAATGAAAGCAAGGACCCAGAATTCGTCTGAGACATAACAAACTGATGACAAATCATAAAATCTTGAACTGCTGTTAGAGTAGTTCTCTTAATCATCATCGTTATCATCACCAAATTGTGTGTAGTTGTCACAGAATGGAGGAAGAAGACCGATAACATTAAACAAATATTTTGTTTTTTACCAATTTTCTTTCAGTGTAACAAACACATGAATATATATTGTCATCATACAATTTTCAAGTGTGTGTGCTCCAGTTAAGTGGTGGAAGAAGATATTGGTGGTGGTGCTGGTGACGATGCGCCATTTTTGTTTGTGTATGTCCAAGGATTTACACTTTTACACTATAATAGATAACAGTTTGATGTTTTAGAGGTCTTCTTTACACATAACAACGATGATAAAGTCATCCGGATTTTGTTAAAAAAATTTTTGTATAATCTGCTGCTGCTGATAAAATAAGCGTGAATTTGTAAATAACATTTTTTTTTCTTGATACACTTTCCTGCTAATGTATATTCATATACCAAGAAAGTGGACCTTTTGTAGTCATTGTCGTTAGCAGTTAAAAAAAATAAATGATTTGCAGCGGTTGAAAAAACGATGAGGGAAATGGACGTAGTAGTAGTATGCAGTAGTAAATAAACCAAGCATTGTGACTAAGCCTATAAATATATCTATTCCAATGGACAAGTCACATCTTGACACTTGATAAGAAAAAAGAACACACATACCTACTTATATACCGAAGGGATAACACGCTAAATAATCAAAGACTGATAATGACACAGAAATATTGAAAAGTTGCTTATTTAGTGTAAAAAAGCAGCTTGAGTATTAACAAGGAAGAAAAAGGAAAAAAAATTAATATGAGAACAAGAGTCAAAAGTCAGCATCGGAGACTTTTGATGGTGACACTGAAGAAGACACAACATCATCATAAATACAACTAGTCTACACACTACTACTACTACTCTTGTAGGGGAAATAAAGTAAATGTGTTTGGGTCGTTGCCGTCAACATTGCCATTAAAATTAATCGTCATTTGACAAAAGGCTATCATTAAAAACATCACGGCAACTCTTGCAAGATTTTCTGAAACAGTTGTTAATTTTTTTAAAAAAGTAATATGATGCCATATTAATAATAATATTTTATAGTATACCTACCTACACATTTTTAGTTAAACAGTTGAGAAAGGCGACAAGCAATCATTATCCTGTTATGAAAAAATATCAATCAAAATTCTTAATCTTGTTCAACAATCATCTCTGCATTTTTTAAGCCATTTAATATCGTGGAAAAAATGCACTTCATTTCTCACGACCATGCTCGTCCAGGCAAGTTGGAGCTGAAGTCAAATCAAGAGAACTGGCTATGCGTCAAAATGCTTAATATTATTGCAGTTTGCGCAATCACTGTGATTACTAGTGTCTGATCAAATGTGGTCTGGTTGAATGGAGACCTTCAAGCATCGCAAGATGAAGGTCTCGGGAAGAAGACAAATAATCCTTTGGATGACTGTGATGAGGCTTTCCTCATATTTGGTGCTATTGGTGTATGTTAGTGCATTTTTAATTACCGCAGCTGTGGATGCGACTCCGGGTTCCTATTCTGGGATTCTTGTTAGTAAACCAAAGGCATCTGCCCCGGAAGTTTATCGCTCCGCTAAAAGTGAGATTCTTTTTCTGTTTTTGTCGCGTGTATTTTTTAGCATGTATTTTGAAAAAAAAAATGTTTTGCATTCTAATTTTGTATTGAAAATTCTGTGCAAAAAACGTACATTAGGTATTTTTTGTGTAATTTTTATCTACCTTTAATACTACTTATTTTATGGGTGCTGTTGCGGGATTTTAGAAAAGCTATTTTTTCCACTAATTTTTTTGTTTACGTGCACTTACACAAATACTTTAAACGGATGGAAGAGTACATACGCATCCGTCGTCAACCCTGTTGTGTATATATTATTATGTTCCTTTTTTCACATGTGGAGTATTATTACTTGAAAGAGAAGGTATACTCGGTATATACATATGATGATGATCGTCGTGTGTGCAAACCCATACAAATCTTTTGTAAAAAAATAGAACACGAACGTGTGCTGCTTGCTGCACAGGAAATAGGAAGCAAGTGTTTGTATGATGAATGCAGTTATTATTACTACTATATATATTATGCATGTGTGTATAATAAGGTAGCCTTCCTACCGTGTGACCAAAAAAAAGTGTTCCTTATCTTTCTCTCATTCATCCCACTCATTCATTTTAGCCAGTCCATTAAATTTATTAATATATTCCTCCCCTTCATCTGCTGCTCTTTTCTTGGGGAGCCTTTTCCTGAAAAAAAAATTGTCTACCACGACAGGAACATGAGTGAAGCAGGTCAAAAAACATGTGCGCTTTATACATGCGGAAATCCCAGTGAGCGACAGCGACGACGGCAATACTGCTGCTGTTGTGTGTTGCTCAGCTCTCCGATTTTCCCACGGAACTAAGGATGCTGTAACAGGAACCTTCTTTTTACCTTTATCTCTCTTTTTCTCTCCCACACACACAAAATATATATGAGCAAGCTATAACAAAATATGTGAGGCGAGTACAGTACATCAAAAAGAGATGGTAAAAACATGACAGTTGAATACATAATTTAATTCCCCGAGATTATCAAAATATAGCAAGGTAAATAATCCACTGCAGATAATCTCAGCGATTTTGAAACTGACTGCTGGTGTTCCAACTGGACAATTTACAAAGTTGAAAAAATACAGTCATTATTTTAGTGTGTATTACACAATTACTGGAAATTTCTCTCAGATTCTCGGCCTATTCGTATGTAGCCATAAAAATTATTGCAAAATCTCTGTTCTTCTCTGCCTCTCTATCTCTTTTGAAGCCATACATAATGTTGTACTGTTGGTCTAGTCAAAAAATTAAAAAAGCCCTCCATCTCGACTTGGTCTTCGTATTTCTTTATACCCATGTCTCATATATTTTTTCTTCAAACTTTTATTCCTCCACTGCCTGCATTCCTTTGATAATGAGCCAGTCATGCGGCATTACTTTTACACACAACACGGGGAACCAGTTGTGAAGAAGCCCTGCGGGGCTTTTACTTGTTGCTCTTCTATTATAGACTACTAACTGGGCGAATAGGAAGAAAAAAGTAGAAAATGCAGCAAAGGAGCAGGAATCTTCTACTCTTGTTCGCTGGGTTGCTTGCTGCTACTTACTATACCTACCTACCAAAAAACCTACCTACCACCAGCAATCATTGTATTTCAGTTTAGGTATTCCCTGTTGTAAGTTTTTTTTTGTATATTATGAGCATACAAGGGAAGAAAATGATAATATATATAATAATATTATTATTATTATGCATCATCATGTTCATGTTCCTTGAAATGATTGTGAAAATGATGAGGTATGAACTGGCATTACCTTCATCATCGTCCTCAGTCTGTAAAATTCACTGGTGATATGATCATCATCGTCATCATCCCCTGCTTTTGTTTTATAGGAATATTAGATATTATTAAAAAA
Source organism: Sinhomidia bicolor (assembly GCA_027743785.1). NCBI lineage: Eukaryota > Metazoa > Arthropoda > Collembola > Entomobryomorpha > Entomobryidae > Sinhomidia > Sinhomidia bicolor. Next base: position 1,201 of record JAHZMT010000564.1, on the reverse strand, counting down.
AGAGCGGAGAGAAATTACCAGCATCATGTAACATGATATCATGTAAATTATTATATTATTATTGTTGAAAATTCCCTGAATCCGGGTGTATTTAATAATAGCGTTGATACACATTTTTATACGCAAAAAAATTCCCGGAATTGGCTGGAATCGAAATGGATAAAAAGGCTTATTATATTTATTATTCGTTTTCATTTCGCTTATTTTGTTTAAATGCACTTGATATTGATATTGTTATAGTCTGTTATTATTATTTTCATGAGCTCCGCACAATTTGAGAATTAGAGCTTTGTCTTGAGCAAAACAATAACAAGGTGAATTGGTATTGGTTTAAAAGCGCGCTAATTTTGAGTGATATTGACGAAGGCAAAGAAATTTCAAAGCTTGATGCATTATGTTTGTATGTAGATAATGCAAATCATGTAAAAGTTAGATTAGTACTTCAAGTCATCATTGTTTTTTCTCTTGGAAAGTAGTAAAGTAGTGATCATCTTGTTGACACTGAACAAGGATTTCCCGGATTTAAGTACTTCCAAGTCCTTGAGTGAGAGATCTCTTTTAAAAGATCATTAAAGTACATTATGTGGGATGAGCAAGCCACGCTTACCTTTAGATAAAGGATTTTAATGGGAGTGTTTCCTGCTAAACTTTGCTTGTTTACTATTAATTTTCCTTTTTTTCCATTTGCGTAGACGGCAACTACAGCAGTAGCAGCAAACAGTCTTTTATGAGATTTTAACGAGAGCTCACATTTGTTTGTTGCAAGTAAGCTTGCTAATGAAGACAGAAGCATCTCTCTATAAAGTCATTCTAACATTGAAGCCTGTTCAAGAGAAAATCTTTTTACTCTCAAGCATAATATCATCATTATGATCGTGGCTTAGTTAGCAACTCAAAATAGGAAATGAGAAGTGGCATTTTATTTGAATTTGATATTATTACTACGACTCATAGCTCATTAAGAGTGTATACGTACGGGATGGAGATATATGACTGCTGTATATAATAGTATAGAGTACAATTATTGCTATATGAGTTATGAATAAAAAATAATTTTTTCGAGAGGGGACCCTTATTTCTGCATATTTGCGTTTAAATCACGTTTCTCGTCAAGTGAATACGACGGGACGGGACAATCAAGCATCCCCTTTTAAATTAGAAACACTAGTTCCTTTTTCGTCCATTAAGATGAGCTGATGTT
>JAHZMT010000563.1:0-31510 GCA_027743785.1 Sinhomidia bicolor | reverse complement strand
TTCGGTAGTATACTCATGTGAGAAACTAATGCTTCATTTTACTTTTGTGTTCATGTATATATACAGCTATCATTATGGAGAACTTTACACTTTTCTACTCCAACGAAGAAGATGCACTTCTTAGTTATGCTGATATCCGCAATTTTCAAAATACTTGGAACATTGTTGATGTGTACCAACGTGGGATGATACCTGTAAAACGGGTAGGGTAGCGTAAATAATTTTGCTTATCAGCATGGAGCTTCCAAGTAGATGAACTTAGGAATAATTTATATGCCATCAGCCAAAACGCCACATTGACTGATTATCAGGTGACAAGTGGTGAATGGGTTAACCCAATGTAATGTTCAAATTGGCAGGTTAAATTTATATTACGACTCCTACGAGGCCGATTGGAGGTTGATCCACATAAAGATCGCTCTTTATTCAAACACATGTGCTATGAGGTGGAGAGGTAACATGCATTCTAGGCAAATTTTCTTGCTATACGGTAAAATGTCACATAAAAAAGTTACATTTTACATGAGACACTTTTTTTACAGACTTCACAATGGAGAAGACGTTACATTCCATGACGTATTAAACATGTTATCCTACCGCTCTGTCGATATTAGGAAAGCATTACAACTAGAAGAGCTGTTGGCAAGAGAGGAACTTGAGTTTATTATTGAGGAGGAAGTGGCAAAGCAAACTATACGAACATGGCTGGAAGGATGCTTAAAGAGAATTCGCGCTGTAAGTGCAAACGGACGTGCTAATATTAAGAAAATGTAGTAAACAATTCATTTTGACAATCTCTTATTATCTTTATTGAATGCAGAAACAATTACAGCAACAGCAGCAAGCAAGTCTTGTAGCAGGTTTGAGAGCTAGTAATGAGCAGTATACTTTGCTTGCTCAGTCTTCAACAAATCAAGAGTCAAGCGAACCACCATTAATTTTAGGCCTTTCAGGGGCATCCCCCACAACGTCGAATTTAGCAACACCAACCACTGGACATGTATCAACGTTACAAGCCCAGTCCAGTTCTTCAGTCACTTCTCCTTCCAATCCAGAGCAACAAGAAGGCCATCCTCCCCATCAACATCCTCCTTTTGTGCTGCAACCTTCCGTTAGTTCTACAACGGGTTCCTTAGGTCCCGAGTCGACAAAATCGGCAATGAAACAGAGGTTGGGCAGGTCACTGGATATGAGTGAACCTATATCCGTTTCCCATGTCTCATCTTCCTCACGTTCCGATAGCGTCAGCTCGGGTAGTGACGGTAAGCGTCTGTCTTTCTTGGTAGCAAAAGATACTCACGGTCAGCAGTCCGCTGATGGCATTTCTTGGGATGAACAACAAGGTACTGCACATGGACAACCAAGTGTCGACGCAAAAGGAAAGCCTGTTAAGAAAGGAATGTCAGAATTCCACAACGGACCTTCTTATGGGCGTAGGGTATGCGACATAAGGGGCTGGTGGGGAGAAACGATGACGCGCGACAACGAATAAGTTTTTCGTGATATTCAAACAAAACAGTGAAAGCATTTAGATGTTTGATCAACGTACCTCGATAAATATGTCAAATTATAAACCGACAAGTATTACTTTAATAGTATTATTATTAGCAAATCTAATTTCGCTTTAGTGCCAAACACGAATGAATGATGAGCTGAAAGCAAGATAAATTGATACTCCTTCCCCAGTTCACTTACGCTTCATTTATATATATATATATATACATTATACCTTGGCAAGTCATGATTTCGGAATTGATATTATTGTTCATAGACAGTATGAAATTGCTATAATATGATGCATCACTTGAACTGCTCTACGGAATTGTTATGTATTGGAGTAAGTATTGTGTAACGGGCTAAAATAAAAATTATTGAATAAAACAACGTTGAAAATCTTTCTAGAACGGGAACATGCTCGTGCCTGTCTAAAATCCATTATCCAAATCAAAGTTTGGGGCATTGTGAAACGATACAAGGATACAACTGTCAGTCAGCTTAAATTCTTTATAGAGGAGTGTATATCACTATAAAGCGAAGGGATTTAGGAATAAAGTGGTGACAAAGTCTTTTCAATTCATCTATTATTCCATGATAAGGTATGCTGTTGTCAAGCACGTCGCAAAAGAGTTCAGGCATGCAAAACAACCTGGAAAAGCTAAAGTGAATTGATAGGGAGATGGCCGTTTAGACAGGTACATGCTTCTTTCATTGACATTTTGTGAAATCGTGCCATTTCGATTAGAATGCAGTCCTTTGTTGCTGTCATTCTATTTATGCACTTACTTTGCCTTCTCTCCAAAAGTCTGGCTGGATCATCTTCGTTTTGCGCTAGTACAACATTTATATGAAATGTTCTCTCTCTCTCTTTCTGTCTCTACACCAAAATGTCTGTACACAGTTTCTTTCACTGAAGTTGCCATATAATATCTATAAGATGACTATGTGTGTTGAGCATATAACAATATCCAACTTTCTTTTCTACTGCAATAATATGACATAAATCATTCTAAATACCTTTGTATGAGCAAGATATGCCAATCCTGCAGCTGTTGTCTGTATCGCTCCTTCTATTTTTTATAGTAGTAGCTTTCTCAGAATCGTCTCAGCAGAAATGAAATGCATACATACAGCATTTAATATTTTCTTTTCTACACAACTAAACATACACAGCATTGGTTCATTTACCATTTAGATAATAGCCACTGGACTCACAAAAAAACAGAGAACAAAGCAGAGAAAGCTCTACATACCCAAAATTTTTTCAAAGAGCGCCGACTTACTTACACTCTTATCACAAGAGAGAATAAAAAGCTTTATTATTAGAAAGCTGAAACTGCTGCCTTTTTTGTAACACTTTGCCTTTACAAACTCCCAGTCTTGTTTTGTTCCCCATTTGCATACCATAATATACTTTCACTGTAACTGGCTTTCCTTTTGTATTTTATTTCTATCTGCTACGTTTACACAAAAAAAGAAGTTTAGTACCTATAATATTGTGACTGTAGACAAACAATGAACAGATTGAGTAGGTATGCATCTGCTAAAAAAAAGTTGAATTCATAATGGAAATAGGATTTTTAGCTGACTGACTGACTGGGTGAGTGAGTGAGTACCAGGCAGCAGTGGAACAGCAAACATTTTTATTTACATAAAGTCATGTTACACAGTACACAGTATGCAAGCAAGCGCAAGCTACAGTGTGCATAGTGCATGCTTTATTTGTGGGAAAGTACCTGGTTGAGGCTTATATATGCTCGAGGAAAAGGATTCTGAGAGAGAGAAAGAGAGAGAATATATTTTTTTCTTTTTGCTGCATCATCAACTATGATAATGGATATGTTCACGTTTCCATCATTTTACGTTTACAGCATGAACACAAAGTCGTATCAAATCAGTGTTAGAGCAAAGAAATCGTGTTCGTATGTCACAGCTCCTTTGTGTTCCGTGCTAGATGAGGCACGTCGTGTTTGGAGCAGAGAACATATAAATCTTTGTAGTTGGAGAGATGAATTTTCTCTCTTTTTTACAACGGAGCTCCGTTTTTTCTACATACACTTTATATTAACATTTTATTCTACTAGCAACCTATTCTAGAGAGTGTTAAGTACACGAAATGAAAATGAATCCAGGGGTCTGTTCTAATGATGTATCGCATGTCCAACCGTCATTACACATTTTCGTGTAAATGTAAATGAATGTTCATGAAAGAGAAGATTCATTAAACTTCCTGTAAATGTTTGTAACTTTCACGGAAAATGAAGGTGGGGAAAAACTCACTTTCATTGCAGTAGATAAATCTCAAGTGAGTGTCTTGGTCGGCCAACTTTATTTTAAAATTTGTTAAGTCACATGCCCATTTCGCGGTGTTGATCCTATTAAAAAAATAAAAGTGATGAGTTAAGAGACACCACAGTTCACTGGCTTATTATTCGCTTCTGTAGTTTAACAACATGTAGAAATGCATTAAGTAGTTAGCAATTTAGCAATTTGTTCTTGATTTGCAGTACGTTACACCCCACCAACACATGATTGTTTTTTGGCTGCAGTTTTGTTCAAGGATCTGAGCAATGACAAATAATTTCATTTAAGTGGCAAGCAGTAAAGTGAAAGAATAAAGTCATAAAGTCAATAACGACGAAATCAATGACTAATACATAAATTGCATATGATTAACATCTTACTATATGCAGAAGCGCAACCAAGTCGAAAATGTCAGATTATAAACAGAAGAGAACATTATTATACAGACGAAAATTCACGCTGTAATGCTACATGCACATAAACATCTAACTGCCATACATTGACACATTCAGCAGCAGCGTGAGACTGAAAAGATGTAAAGGGAACGAGCAGCATGAAATCGATAGTAAAGTTAAAGAATCATATTGTACCAAAAAGTATTATTATGATATGCATATTATATATAAATGACATATTATACTGCGCTCGAATCTCATCAGATCAAAATCTGAAACCAATGTAGCGTTGTTGTTGTTGATGATGCTGCTGACTACCACCAAAAAGCAAATAGATAATATTATGATGCCATGTCATCATAATGATTTTGAAGGGGTGCTTAGTTTATTTCAATGAAATGCGATAAGACGAGCAGCACAAGCTAAAGAAAACGACTCAAAAGTATCTGCCTGCATCTAAACAAGCTACATTATAGCGCATCCTGTCTTGTGATAAAAATTGGTAATCAAAAAAATCATTGTATGGCATATCATGAGAGTTGTCTGGATTATGATGTAGATATAAAAATTTGTAATTTTATGAAAGTGTGAAAAGTAAGAAACTCAGAGTGTGAATAGTGTCTAATAAAAACTCAAAAGGAGTTTTTTGTTGTATTGAACCGTTTGTAAAATGCAAAAAATAATACACACATCCTATCATTATAATCAACATGACATCACAAACAACTCTTCTACTATTTTTATATGCAATGCCTATGTCAGTTGAAGGCAAAGGGAAACTTTTGCAATTGGAGCATAGAGACTGTGTATGTCGTAGTTTGATGCTGAAGTCATCTTCATTGGTCCCAGCTATTTGTACTTTGTATGCGTATGCTGTAAAAAAATCTTTAAACAGACGATACAGTAATAATTTGCAGGAGTACTGTCGTGTACGTAATGTTTCAGTAAAAGCACATACTTGAAGCTAGAGATTGAGATCATGAAGCTTGTTTTCATTTCATATTTGTTCCTTCGTTCATACGTTTTGATTATATGATGTCACCATCATGCATACGAGTATGATTTTGCCTAACGGAAACTCTTCAGTAATGATTACAATCTAACGTCATAGCATCTTTTTTTCTGTTGAATCTGGCTTACATAAAAAGTATGCTCTGGATTATAATGAAAAACAGCAAGTTACATTGTACATTAGCATATAAACAAATTGGGTAAAAGTTTTGCACCAATTAGTGAAAGTAGCAAGAAGGAAGAATGAAAAAAATCGAAATTAAGATTCATATAATAAGCAAAGTTATAAATGCTTGTGTGAAATTGGAACCAAGCAAATCAGCAAAAAATGGTGAAAGAAAAACAAGTTCTATGGAAGTAATTTTGACTGCAAATTGCAAATCAATGCTCGTAAAAAGTTTATTTCAGTCGTCATCATCCGATTGGATCATTGCTACCAATGAAAATCACATTGCTGCTAATGCCGACGACGACAAACCACATATAAAATACCGGGAATAGAATCAATAAAACTGGCCACTCAGCTAGCTAAACTGCCGGTTGTACCAAAAACCAAATACATACAATCAAAAATTACATTCTCATCATCACCATCATTTTCATGCATGGTTATGATTATGATGATTAATATTAAGTCTGATAAGCGCATTGATCATAAATCCACAACGAGTGACTAATTACACCAAAAAGTAATTCAGTCTAATAATGTGTAAAAAAAAGTCTTTCTCGCTCTTTCATTAATTCTAGTCTACCTTATTTATCATGCATAGTATGCATTGCATACTACATCATCAAGTACCGCGTCGATGAATAAGCAAACTTGGCCAAAAACCATCATGTAAAAACAAACCATAAATACATTTATTTGTTTTGCATGAAATCATTTTATATGTGTATCTTTTTGCTACGTGTCCCCCTTTTTATGTATAAACAAATGAATGCCATTTATTTACCCATATTATGCAAGTACGCACATAAAAGGCATAGAAATATGCAGGTTTTGCAACTTCATTCCATCTCCAATGCTCACGTCCTGTCACCCACCAACGTAGTGTGTTTCCGATATCCGGAACTGTGGAGAGCTTCGACAGGAGTAAGTTTTCACTCCAAATCTAGTCTCCTGGAAAAGGGGTATTTAGTATTTGCTTGCGTTTCTTCAAAAACTCGGATTCGATGGATGGAGAGAAGTGGTACAAAACAGAAAAAAAGAATTATAATATAATACTATACTATGCTCTGCCTCCTCCACCATCAATGTTACTTACTAACACCACCACCACCACTGCATACTGTGTGCATAGTGCTGGATTTGTTTTGGAGGATAATATTATTATTCATGTATGTACCAATTTCAATATCATTCCCATATTGCATAAAGAACATCAACATCATCATCATATACATGTTACTGGTGTTTTATACCTACCTGAATATATGTGTTGTGTGTGGCTTACGAATATATTTTTCCTGGCTGCCCAACAAACAATGCAATATACAATGTATGCAATGTCATACGTAATACACACGGCAAACCTTAAGGATATACTGACTGATACCGTTTATATGGCATTCTGCCTGTTACAAAACACATCTTTGAGTATTATACTACTGGGAAGATTAAAAGAGAATATAGCGAAAGAAGTAAAAAAAGTGTCCTTTTAGTTTTGTAGGTACATACATTTGTGTATGTTGGTTGGTAATGTTTCTCTGCTGTAGTCAGCAGAATAATGTGAGGTGATGATACAAGATGGGAACAGGAAAGAAGTGGGTTTTTATATTTATGAACTTCTGAGTGAGGTAGATGAATGTTTTATTGAAAAATTTATGTGGAAAGTTTGCTTGAAAGCAAAGAGGAGACAGGATGATGTTGAAAAAGGTGAGCAAGTTTTTTTCCTCTGAGAGAGAGTCACACAATTTAAAATGTTTGTTGAGTTTTTATGTGCTAGTTTTCTAAAATTTGTGAGAACAAAATATTGTTTTGCAAAAAGGGGTTTGCTTCATAAAAAAAATTAGCTAGATTGAGTGATTTCAATGCAAGTTGCCCTGCACTTGTAGTTTGTGATGGGAAGTAATCCGAAACCGAAAAGAACATTTTTATATTTTTTTAAAATTACCTACATGTGAAGGTTAAAAGTGCTAATTGGAGATGCACGTTTTGAACACCTGCCTATGCCTAGTCAGTGGCAGAAGACGGAATATTTATAAAGTACAGAGAATATAAATATGCAGCAAGTTCACATGCGGTGAGTCATCATCTCCAAATTGATATATTATTGCTTAAGAACACACCAGTTGTTTATACTTTTGTAGACTACAATTCATCACAAATGGTGCAAGTGAATCATTGCAATTTGCAATGCGACAAATGACACATTTACTCAAGCAAAATCAAATTTAATTACTGTTTGTAATATGCGAGATTTGATTTGTTGTAACGCATCTGCACAATACACCAGTGCACTGGTGGTAGGCAGTTAGGTGATAATATATACTGTCTATATAAACGGCAAATTGGAGTATTTCACATGTAAAAAATAATATCTTCCTTAAATAAATAATCTCTTAATGTGTCATTTGTAAATACTTTTGTCACTTGTGTGTTATGAGTAATGTGCGTGATGAGTTTGAGTTTTTCTTATTGGCCCTTCTGCAGTTCACAATATTTTATTCAATGCCACAATCCAATATAAATTTTCAGTTAGTTTTATTTACTTTCACCTTTATTTACTTAAAATTATAGAAAAACAAAAATTTTCCTATTGGTTGAAAAATGAAGTTGTGATATTATTCTCTTAAATATTTACAACAACGATTATTGTTTTCTCTCTTTGTTTCAGTGTATATAGAACGGATCATGAAAGACGACAGAAAGGCGAGTGAAACTGTTAAGAATAAACTGATGTTGATTGTGACAAGTGCATAAAAGTATTAAACTGTAATACTATGCATTCTACATTTTATCATTGCGTTTTTTGTAATGCTGGGGATGATGGAGTGACATTATAAGATATTGGCAATATTATTATTGTATAATGTAGTAATATTACGTATGTATCATGACGAGTCGGTAGACAGAAATAGAAAATGATTCTGCTTGAGTGGTCTGGACATTCCATATTCCTTCTGATTCTTGCGTTTTGATGCTGTACAATGTGCTGACTTTTAGTAGTGCACTACCAGCAGCATCTTTTCGATCATCATCAGTAATACTAGTACTACATAGTAGAGGAGCTTTTTTTGGAAACTAGTTTCTGCAACGAGATTTTTACATTATCGCCAGTAGATTTTTATCAGAGCATAAGGTAATTTTATTTTGGTCATACGTATATACTTTTCACCAAAAATTACATACGACATAATATTGTATGCGTCACTGCGAAAGCATTGATGAAGAGGATATATAGCAGCACGGATGCATGAAAATAAGTTATTATTGTATATTTTCAGACTAACTTAAAATAACTTCAAAAATGATGTCAATGGACGATGAAGACAAGCCACCGGCACCTCCGGTCCGCCTTACCAGCAATAGGTACCAAATGTACATGCATAATATTTACTAGTTTTCGCACTTAATATTAAAACACTAGTTGTGTACGTGTAAAAAAAGTAGATTATTATTACAGTCATCTTGAAAACAGAAAAAAACATTTAATGTGAATTTGCAGACCGGATCCGAATTCCATTGTACCGGTAGATCTTCGACCTCTTCCTAAAGAACCAGAAAACGAAAAGAAAAAGAGTTCGAAAAGTAAAAGTTCCAAATCATCCAAGAAAGGCCTTGAAGCAACCATGGATAAACTTAATATTTCGCATCCAACAAATTTTGAACACACTGTTCATGTTGGATTTGATCCAATAACTGGAGAGTTTACGGTGAGCTACTTACAGTGTAGATTTGCGTTTTATTTTTGCAGAAAAAAAAGTTTGAAAGTGTTAAAAATATTTAGTTCTGAAAAGTGGAATTATTATGTTGATGACGTGCGTGCGTGTTTCTACAAGTATTTTATAATGCAATGGATTTGAGAAGTTTGATGAGACAGATTGTTGAAAATGAGCGATTTTTAATTTTTAATTACGGTATCACACACCTGTATTACTTTTTTACAAAATCTACAAAATTGCTTATTTCGAAAACTTCTTTTATTTTCCATGCAATTCATTCTTGCCCAAATTGCTAAATCAGCCATTGAAAGTAAGTCGTATGAACTTATCGTAAATATTCGCATCAGTATCAGTACTATTTTTTAAATGTAGCAGTGAATACTTTACACATGAAACCTGTTCCACCAGTTATTTATTCATTTAATACAATTTATTAGACTTCACGAAAAATAATATTTTATTACTATTCGTGTTTGTCCTGTCTTAAACGTTAATTATTATTTTTTACAGTAATGCTAATGCATATTATATAACTTTTAATTTTTTACTCATGATATTATTATAACGTTTGTATTGCACTTTCTGCACCGGAAAAAATAGCAAATTGTACTTCAGTGTATGCAATCATGTACATCATACTATTATGCAAAATAATAATATGAAATGAGGTTTTCAAAAAAAACACTGAATATCATTATGTTCAATCGTGTGTCAAAAAGAATATGTGTACCGAGTAAACTTACAAACGTATGTATGTATTTTAAAAAATGATATGTGAGCGGTACATCTACCAACAAAAAAGATCCTTTTTGATAGACAAGAAATTAAATGTAACATGCTGAAATGTAGATTAGTTCGCACTGAACCGTTGACTCCTGTTATAAATTTTCCTGTAGAGAAAGTAGTGAAAGTTCTTTGAAACTGTAATCATTTACTTGGCTTTGTTTTACATGACATTGTCAGTATATTAATTGTTGCTTCTGTTGTAGTTGTAGCAGTATGGTAGAATAGTATGTTTTAGAAACGCAGTTTTGTAATTTGTATTCGGTTCAATATTTTAGGGGATGCCGGACGAATGGAAGGCAATTCTTCACAGCTCCAACATTTCCAAACAGGAGCAGAAAAACAACCCTCAAGCGGTTATCGATGTATTAAAATGGTTTGAATCGAAAGCCAATAACAAACAAGAGTCCAAATATATGACGGCTGTAAAGCCAAGTAGTGGTAAGATAATTCTTAACAATGTTTAATAATTGCCATCTATGTATTTCTAACGAAAAATATATTGCGAATTATTTGCAGAATGCAATAGTAGTCGAACCCCAACATCCGGTAGTCATCCTTCTAGTTCTCCTCCCACCACACCAGAAACGCCTTCAGGGAAAGAACTCGAGGAGCAAGAACACTCCACTTTATCAGCGCCCGTGAATCATGCAGTACCGCATGTACCAAAGCAGCAAACTCTTTCCAGTCCTGTGCATCACTACTACATACCACCACCTCCGCCTGTGGCAGCTAGACCAGAGAGAACAAAATCTATATACACGAAACCAATAGATGAATTCGAAACACCCTTTCCAGCACCTAATGGAGCACTTGTCGATAAAAATTGCAATACTGCTGTTGGACCTCCTGTCCAAAGGTCACCAGTTGGTAGTCAGCCTCCGTCGTTACCTGCTAGCAATTTGGAACAAGCGACCACCGTAACAACACCACAACAAGGAGTGTCTAATGAACGAATCGCATAAAACTATTAAATAATAGTTGCATTTTCTTCAAACCATATAGCTTTCTATTAAAAATGAAAATGGAATGGGTAATAACTGCTTTCGATTTACTTATAGGTGGTAATGGAATATTTGCCGGGTGGTAGCTTGACCGACGTGGTAACGGAAACGTGTATGGACGAAGGACAGATAGCCGCAGTATGTCGAGAAGTTTTGCAAGCCTTAGAGTTTTTACATGCTAATCAAGTCATTCATAGGGATATCAAGTCAGACAATATTCTTCTTGGCATGGATGGCTCAGTAAAATTAAGTAGGTTTTCATTTTAAAAATGTCCTTTTATTTTGTGATTACTTAAGCAATTTTTACATATTGCTTTTTTACACTTTATAGCTGATTTTGGATTTTGTGCACAAATCAGTCCAGAGCAGAACAAACGTACTACAATGGTGGGGACGCCATATTGGATGGCTCCTGAGGTAAATTTTTAACACATTTAAAAAGCATTTGTTTTGAACCCATTTGTAAAATTTTAGCATCAACTTTTTTGAGGAACTTTCTAAGCCAAAAATGGATACCTACCTAACTAATTTTATTTTGCCAACTAGGTGGTAACAAGAAAGCAATACGGGCCAAAGGTAGACGTGTGGTCCCTTGGTATAATGGCAATAGAAATGGTTGATGGAGAGCCACCATACCTAAATGAAAATCCAATTAAGGTTTGCAAATTAATATATATTTTTCCTTTGCAAATTCTAATGAAAGAAAAAATTTTACATAAAAAACTAGCTACTATTTTTTTAAACTCCAGGCACTTTACCTGATAGCAACTAATGGAAAACCAGAAATCAAGGACCGCGATAAGATGACACAAGAGTTTCAAGACTTTTTAGACGCTTGCTTAGAAGTTGATGTGGACACGCGTCAAACTGCCTCAGAATTGCTGAGACACAGATTTTTGGTAAAAGCAAAACCACTCACTAGTTTAACTCCATTGATTGTAGCTGCAAAAGAAGCCACTAAACGAAGCTGTTGAGCTGATGGAAGTAAAACATCTTTAGGCTATTGAAGTATATTAATATACAGCTATTGCTACTACTACTCACCCAACCAGTGTCGATGATGAGATGTACTTTTGCTGCTGTACAATTACGTTTCGCCTCGCATTTGTTTGTTTAATTATATTTTTACAAAAATGTTTTAGGTGAAAAATAACTAATCGACAGTAATACGTACTATTGCCAGTCAGTAAAAAATTAAGTTTTTTTAAATTTAGAAGTTTGTATCGCAAAAATTTAAATTGGTAAAATAATCGTCAATATGTATGTACCTTGCACAAGCGTAACAAAAAATATAAAAAACAGTTTTAAAATTTTAGAACGAGGAGGGCAAAATGTTCCATGTACAATGTACATGATATCAAATGAACCTACTCAAGTAGTTAAGTTACGTTACGTGTTTAACAATAAGAAATGCTGAGAATGGAAACTATATTATATAATACGATGATATGGTTAGGCAGATAGCAAACAAATACATATACATACCTACCTATACAAAATGTATCTTGAGAATCTTATATATTTAACTCAACGAAAGACTCTTCCGTTTGATACTTTAAACACCGTGCCGTGTCTTGTGGTTGTATATTCAAAATTCAAAATGTAAGATTTTGCAATAATTACCTATTTCTTTAAGTAGGGGTTAAACGATTTTTAAGGTACTGTTGAGGTTTTCGACTACATGTAGCTCTATCAATAATACTGGGCATAATAATTTATTTGTACTTTTAGTATCATAACATATGTATATGTAGCTAATAAAGTTAGGTTCAGTTGGACATATTACGTAATGTACCTACGTATTTATATAGATATTTGCATTTTTATTTTAACGTAAATCCAGCAAAGATAGATTACATTACATATATGAGCTACATTTTCGTTGTCTAAAATTAGACATCAAGCAAGTTGCTGTACGGTTGTTTAGCTATTTTTTGTTATACTTGAAATAATAATTATTACTTTCACTAACGTTAGCAATGAAATGATTAAATTATATAGTTAAATAAAATATTACTGAACTTTCTCAAACGTGTGCCCTAAAATGAAGCAGCGTGGTTTTGTGGTAAATTTATGTGAATATAGCCAAGTAGGTAGTTGTAAATGGTAAGCGTAAAATTGCTATATATATATATTTAATTTAACTAACTGAAATATGAAAATGAGAAACAAGCGTGCGTATTTTATCAAAACCAAAACTAATCCGTAGAAAATGCCATATTTAATTTAATAAATCTTAACTTATATCTGAAATTAGCTTAATTTAAAACGATGAGCCGTATTATGTGACGTGAAGTCTTCTATATCGTGTAAATATATATATATATTATATATAAATATATGTATGTAGTTAACGCGTTCAAACGTTCTAGTTGTATGTCTAACAAACATTACAATTATAATATCGGTAATAGTGCCATTCATGAATCATTCAGTACGATTCATAAAAAGAGCGGTAACGGCTGGTTAGAAATTATATCAGACACAGAATTTAAAAAATAAATATATCAGTCCTAATGATGCTATGTTAGCATAACACAAAAAACGTTTACTAAACTGACCATTGCACAAGAAACTTTTTGTTTTACACTGTACTTCACAGCAACTTGGAACCGATATTGCATATTATTTCATATTATTTATGTACAGTGAGCCTTAAATCAATATTCCATATTATATGCACTTACACTACTCGTTCAATTAAATATGCATAAAATGAAATTTTTAAAAAAATGTAGAGAATCCAAAACTTTTTTTTAGCAAGACTGTTTTATTTTTTATTGTTTTCGTGAAGTTTTTGTTTTCATCAAGTTTACAGATTTTAACAGTTTCGTTGATAGTATATTCTCCAAATTGTTTGTCTTGCTAATAATCCATCGATCGCTCGAAATTTTCCGATGTATTGGTAAATGTTGAACTGACATTTTTTTTTACTTATAATTCGCAATTATATAGTTCATATCTGAATTTAAAATTTAACATTACTCTGAGCGTTACAATGGTTTATATTCTTCTTGGAATTAAGAATAACACAATTTTAACTTGTATTATATAAATACGCAACCGCTTTCCGGATTGGGAGATTGATGCTCGTTTGCATCAAAATTGAAGAATGAAATTGATACGTCCATTTTAAAATTTATTTCAATGCGGTGCACTTACCAAACCGTATGATACTATACCACAAATAAATTTTGACAAAATTAACATGGGAATGCCAATGTGACATTTTCCTTAATCTAGAAAAAGTATTCCTTCGTAAGGAAATTGTCAATACAAGTTTTAGTTTTCCAACAACACTTAAAACATATAGGTATACTACTTAACAATCAAAACAAAAGAATAGCTCTTCCTTCTTATTTGCCTACACTTGATGTGCATTCAAACGATGTAGTATCTCCTCATTACTCTCGAACAAACGTAACAGTTACTACTATATGAGACATCAACAACTCATATTACATTAAATTCGACAGACTTTTAAACGGAAAACTATATAGTGAATACATTTGTCAAATAAAACATATACGCACGATTCATATGACAAATATTATCCCCTACATATGTATAATTTTATTTAATAATAACACCATTCTAGGTCTAAACCCATTCAAGCAAAACTGCCGGAGAAGGTTTCGTATATATAAGGTTTCTGTTTAAATCGTTGAAATAGAAGTCTGAGAAAAATTATGTACTTGCCTCGTACCGTACGAGATTATTTACGAAACCAAAAAACGATTAATCACAATTCATACAATCTACAATTCTATTTATCTGAATATTATGTTATTTCATTTAGACTTCTCATAAACTTCAGAAATATTTTCCTTGTCACCTTTCAAATAAACCCAATAATATATTTGACTGATTAATGTACCGTCACAATCTCAATCATCCGACATGTACCAACTACTCGTTAAAGTAATATATTTTTTATATTTTGATTTGTTATTATTTTAAGGTAATGTAGCAGTAATGTATATTGTTAATAGCCGAAGAGGTGTGGGCAATGTCATCCAGTAGTACAATAGAATATACTTTAGAGTATAACTTATCTTCTATACTCTGGATTAGGGGGGAAACACTTTTAGGTAATATAACAGGTCTTATACAAGCATAAATAGTAAAATTAATAGTTACTCACTCTCATACTGAGAAGCTTATAATAGCTTATTTTCATGAAATTTGCTACAAGTTTGAAATTTAGAGAACGATTTTACATACTGGCCAGGTTATTTACTATTGATAATAATCGTAACAATAAGGTTAGCATTGTAGTTTTTTGTTATTAGCAGTATTAATTCATCAGGTGTCGAAACAGGATGACAAGAATCCTTACTTTATTGTAGACGCAAAATGATTTTAGTTACTTTTAAACCTTGGTGAAGAAATTGGCCAGTATTACTGACGAGCATTCTACACCTGAATTTAATCTTAACTGTTTCTACAATGCAATGCTCATAATTAAGAAAGTCCACTGCGTTTTTACATAAAAGAAAGGTGTACTTAAAATTATACAGTATAGCTCAGAGAAGTATATTTAAACACTGAACATCAGCGTTTACTGGATTTTCACAATCCTCCAACTAAAATTATTAAACTTACTCGAAAAATTCACAATTTCTATAAACAAACAACAAAGCTTCATCGACACAACACCTCAAGATAAAATTACGTACATGAAGGCAACAAGAGTTAAATATTAGAAGAAAAACTGAATCAGAGCCAATTTGAAAAGGAAAACTGTAAATTGAAATCAAAATGTTCATTGGATTCAAATCTTAATGCTTTTTCTTCTTCCGTTTTTCTTTTACTGGGATTCCTAAAGAGTTGCTGGCTGTAGCAGTGTACGTGTGACTGTTACTTCTACTCACAGAATGACGCATCCAAGAAGCAGATGAATTTGCATCCCCAAGACTTTTGCTTTTGCTTAGACTTCTGTTGCTGCCACAAGTTTCTGACCATTCTCTATGCTCTGATCCCCGATGATTTCCTGACTGCTTAACTGATCTACCGCCTGCATCACAATTTTGCTTTTTAGTGTCCGTTTTGTCCGTACTTACTTGTGTTGATGGTGAAGAAGTTCTTAAGCGTTCAAACAAGAACAATCGTCTCGGTTCATTAACTTCCTCTTCAACAACAGAGCTGTTACTGTCAGTAAACACTGTCAAACTTTCCAGTGAATCTTCAAGACGTCGTATGTCACCCCCAACCGAAGATCCAAATCCGAGTGTCATTGGCTGTCGACTAGATAGCTACAATTGAATTAAATAAATTATGCACTTTGAATCCACTGCACGAAATACAAAAATTCTTTCAAATGCATGTTGTTAGCTACTGTATGTACATACCATATTGCTCTTTGTACTACATAAAGCTGGAAAATCTGTCTCCGATTCCAGATGGTATTGTTTCTCTGTTTCATTGTTTGGAAGTCCATATTCTTCGTCGTGATTCGCGAGTTTCTTACTATAAATATAATGACCGCTTTCAACATCATATTCCACACTAACGTATCTCCTCAATTATTACTTAAATGGACTATTACTTGAAACTTACCCATCAATAAAACAGTGAACGTAGGGACAATTTTGTCCTTTGAGACACGAACCTTCAGCCCAATAACGACAAGTAATTGAATCATGAGAAAACTTGCAGTCATTTCCACGTCGGCAAGATCCTTCTAGGAAGAAGTACTTGCATGGTCGCAATCTTGTTTTACTGCAGGATAGTAGTCAATAAATTGTAATTAATACACTAAACTAATGAACGTTGTAATATTTTGATTTGATTTGTAGAAGTAATCATTATTTTTTTAACCTTCTTTTACTACTTTTAGCTTGCTTTCCAGATATACTAGATGAGTCACACCCAGAAAGGCTGGTAGCATCTTGAAACTGTCCGTAGTCAGTATCAGCTTCGTTTGAAGTCGTAAACCCAGTAAAAGCAAACCCAATTCCTGAAAAGTTCTCATATTCCCCTTCGTAGTCACCAAACATGTCATCGTAGTAATCACTACGAGAGCCAACACCGTCTACGCCACTGTCGCAATATTCCCCTCCAGTACCAGGAAACAAAGAGTTGGTCGTATCATCACCCACTGCCCATTCATTCCACATTCCATTGTATTCAACTCCTTTCGACAACTGTAAAAAACGTGAAAAAAACGTTATTAAAAAAAATCTTCTATAAATAATGCACAATTAGATGCATCCAAGATTAAAGAGTTTGGATATGGAACAAAAGTTTAAAAAAAATTCACTCTACTATCATTTGAAAGCATACAAATCATGCAGTCGCTTCAGAATTTTATTTGCTTGATACTTGGCATATATATACGCAATTCGACGTGCTAACTGTTGTGTTGTATGAAAGGAGAGAAAGTTAGCACTCCCCTGGACGAGGTCGGAAAACACACAGACCAATGTAGGCACAACATTGGTCACCATTTTTTTGAAGGAGGCAGTATTTAGTTACTAATTAGTATTATATAAATTAAATATTAACATGATTTCTTCAAAGTGCCAAAGCGAAACGAAAATTATGTTGATACAGAATCTTTTGGGGCCCTACATTGAAATGAAAGATGAGCAGAAAGACCAAATACAAAACTAACCATTCCTTTCTATAATGATCTTAAGATGAAAAAATACTGCTAAAAGTTAATCTTGTGATTTTAATATAATGGTGGTTATGAGATGATTCGTTTGAGGAACAAATTAAAATGATGGGCAACTTACATTACACCATTCTGATGATTGAAAATCCACAGTACCGTCGCAATCATACGTAGCTACCGGAGTTGTCCCTCTTGGCAATGAACCTATTCCTCCATGAGCGAATTCAAACGCTGGAATCGGTACACATTTTGACCAGTCTGAAGCAACTTTATACGCTTGAAACATTTGCGAAGCGTCCATTGGAGATTGGATATCAACACCTAAATCCTCAGTTTGGTTTGCCTTTTCATTTTGATGAAACACTTTGTATTTTACAGGGAACATGGTCTGTCCAGGGCGTTGGAAAACATGGTATTCTCCGTCAATCTACAAAAGAAATTGCATACGTTTTATCTTCAGCGCAATACGGTATTTTTTACGATAAATAAAGTATTCTGGTATAACTTTCAAAAATTTCTTTCAAAAAATACCTCTAAATCAAAATGTCTGTACTCAGGCAAATTCGGATTGATCTGATGTACGCTGATGGCCGTTATGGGTGACTCCAACAGATCGATACCTCTGGCGGATGCAATTGTTTCAACTTGCTCAACTGTACGAAAGTGAGTTTTCCAGCTGTTTAGCAAATCTTCTCCTTCGTAACCCTGAGGTTTCCCCTTATTGCATGCTTCAACAATTTCCCATTCTTCATCCACCTCATTTTCCAAATCAATCGAATCCAATGCTTTTGTCATTGCATTAAGATCAATGTCAGCTTGTCTGCCTGTCTTTTGTGGACACACAACAAACCCAGCATTTTCACTTGAGTGATTCACCACAGCGAGACTCTTTTCTAGCTCTTCAACAGTGGAACTAGCCTCATCTCTCTTTATAATAAAATATTCGCCTTCTGGGGGAGCGGTGCCAAAGTATTGCTTCATAGAATGCATTATGTTTCCCTTTGGTGGTGATATTGTTAGGTCACAAACATTAACTCTCCCATTAGGATTTTGAGACGCTGTTTGAAGATCATGTTGATAAACATCATGTGGTGGCAGTCCAAAACCAGCCGACAGTAGAGCATCCGCAGCTAGTGATACCTGATCCGTGTTTTGCTGCTGTGCCTGCATTAATCGATATTCCGGAACATGAACTGAAGATATATCTGAACTGGGGCTTCCCCACGGATTGCTGCTTCCTAAAGGTGTGCTAGTAGCAGAAATGCAGCCGTCTACGCTCAAAAAATTGCAACCTAATGCACTTCTCCCACTGCCTTGATGTCCCCAAATTGCTGCAACTTTATCATCAAACTTTGACAAAAATGTTGATAAAGTATTCACTTCTTCAACAGCCTTTCCCGGTGGTATAGTTCCCTCATTACTGTCTCCAAAGGCTACAAAACCCTCACACCCAGTTTCGAGCATTGTTGCTTGTGCAGGTAAAGCGAATCCATTAGTATGCCCAGAACGAGAGTCTGGGTACACTATAGGTGTCGAATTGGAGTTGTTTTCGCACAAAGACGCAACGTTAGCATTCCAATCGTCATAACATTCTGCATAAAGCATTGGATCAACCGAATTAAAATTATAAATGGTAGCAGGAAACGATGTCTGTTGAGATGTAGATAGATCATGGTGATGGTGATGATGAGCTTGATCCTCAGCGCAACTTATTATCGGATTGGGATGCGAGCCAATTGTTCCAACTGCCGTAGATGAATGTGTGAAGGGAAATCTTGATGATGGCAAGAACTCCACTTCAACCTCACCACCCTTCAGATCGTCCTGTCCATCAGGGTATACAGCTTCATAAAGGAAAGGTCTTTCCTTACCGAACACATCAACGGGAGCAGAGCTGTTTTTTGAATCACAATTGACGCCTTCAGAGAATGACGGATCACTTTTCCTCCATCCTTCATCGCTTAGCCAGTTTTCTTTCTCATCCTCCTAGTTTGGTATCAATAATTAAGCATTAGTTTTTATAAACAACTCAAGTAGTTTAGAATATGCAAACAAATAAAATTATAATAGAATACCTGAAATCCGTCGTGAGACTTGCGGAGGAGCAAAATTTTGCTTAAAGATGAAGGATGGGAAATGTTGTTGTTATTGGGCTCATCTCCGCCATTGAGCAGGAACTGGGATGGGGTTGGACTTAAAGATTCACATTTTCGGAGCAAAATCGAGTTTGAGGCACTTCTATTGAAATTTCGATCGCATTCCAAACCGCTATCCCCGACTGAAGATGAGGAAAACGGGGTGAACGATTTTGGAAGGCTGCACATTTTCTTACGTTCATAAGGTTCTAAATCCGCTTAAAATAAATAACGATATAAGCCGCAATTTTGATAATAAATCCTTTGTTTGAACATTTTTACTGGTTGTTTTATTATTAATTTTATTTACCCAAATGAGATTTATTTAGTAGTGACCATTCTTCTTCGTTGATAGTAAACCCAAAAACTCCACCCTGTTCTCTGTTGTTCAAACTGAACTCTCCTTTGTGGCCAATGATGGGGACCTCGATCTGATTAAGCTCCGAAAATTGAATATTTTTGTATTGGTTTCGGTCACTACAGTTTGAAGAAACAGTTGAGGGCTGCTGATGAAGTGAATTGGGTTCCACAAGTAGGTCCCCACAAATTTCAACTCTCATTGTTTTTTCATAGTGAGTTGAATTTTGTGAAAATATGGGATGCTGCGTATCCCACTCCTCTTCACTGATAGAAGAATTTAAACCCAATTGTGAAGATTGGAATTCTGGAATTTAATTGTATTGTATGGAGTCTTCTTGAAACATCAAGCAGCGTCATTACAAATGAATTTTAGCTGCTGTTGTTCCCCCCCAAGTTCGCTGTTTTGAATTTTAGATAATATATCCCAATTTGCGTGTTCCGTAATTGTAGTTATAAGAATAAAAGAGAGTAGAAACTGGAATTTTGTAAATCTTCTCCCCTATACTGCGGTCGATCTTCACCATCAATAGCAATCCTCACCACAGTAAGGTGAGCTATTTTGCATTTTACATGGTTAGAGGTGAAATCTGTTTGACAAGGGGTCAAGGTTGATCTGAAGAGGATTCCATTTTTTATACTGTTTAATTATTGTTTATCCCTAATGGAAGAACACCAAAGTTCTTCAGAGGACTGCACAGGAAGTTGTCTGTTGTTATTTATTGTCGTCGACCTTTTTTGAAAAACAAATGTATGTTAAATAACAAAAAAAATAAAACACTGGATGAAATCAAATTGATAACGTGAATATCCCACCTTACAAAGCTAAACCCAGTGTTTAGTACTTAGAAAGCTTACAGGTTTGCCATACTGACGCCAGCAGGAGAAAATCTAAAATTGACAGAATAAAATATATTATGAATTCTTCAGATGACAAAAATAAAGTTCACCATCAATAAAATAATTTTTTATACACAACTTCACTACACAAGTTACAACCCTATTAATCACACCAAATACCCATTAATGTATATATAACGTCGTATAATTTAAAACAGCAGTAGCCTACTTTTCTGACTGACGTAGACGGTGGTTATGTATCCGAATTGCAAATATAATTCTAAACACGACACTGGCACTTCAACAACTGCACGAAAATTGAGGCTATTAAGACAACATGTTCGCTAAATCTTGTCGACTCCTTTGTTTGTAGAGCATCATTGGCTGCACTGCTCTTTTGCAAGGTTGTACAGTCTGAAAATGAAATAGAATTTTCCATTAATTTTAATTAACCTCAAGTCCAAGTATATGTATATTGTAATAAAAAGCTACAAAATTTGGTACCTAATGACAATGTTAGCACTGCCCAGCTTTTTACATCTTCACAAATCCTGACAACAAAATTTCGACCTGCAAATTATAAAAAGCATTATGCAAATGATTAGTAATTACATTGTTGTACATAATACACTACTGCTGTGACTACATCACCACCGACTAGCAATGATACTATACTGTTCTCATGCAAGTCTTCAGTGTCAGTAACAGAATTTTTACCACCAAATTTGCAAGGTGGCATAATTACGAGCTTTGATATTAAATGACTGCTTACCATCAAAATTTTATTTCGCCACTATTCAAAGAACACTTCTGTTGTTTACCACTTAAAATGCCAATTCTTAGATTAAAAATCAATCATTTTGACACAGCTGCATTGACTAAGCACAGTATCACTCAATAAACAAACCGTGCACACTGACCGTATGAAACTAGTGTAAATGTCAATGCTGTCTCAGTTAGAGTCACCTCAACCTACGGCTCCGTTTAGTCAAGCTTTTACATACAATTTTTTAACAACCTAACTTCCTCATTCCACAACACACTAATCTAACACTTCACGTACTAACCACCCATAACGGGGCCGTTGGTTTCGGCGCAAACAACTGAAATTTGCGCTTTTCAAACGCTTAACACACAAAACAATTTTAGAGGCTGTTTGGTGTTATGAGACTGATACGGTTATGGTGCACAGTAATCACTTTTTAACGTTTAAAGAATCTTTTCCAATGGCCAATAATAATAATTTTGTCCAATAAACTTAATGGTGTAATTCAATCGTTGAAAAGCTGAATACATAAATATTCAAATTGATAAGTAAAAACAAAGTGAACTGTTGATTGAGATCGTGGATCAAATGGTAAGGCTGTAGATTCAACCATAAACCGTTTGCCGCTCGTTTTTGCTACTGATCAACTGATGAGTTGAAGTCTTACTAGTTACTTGACTCTTTGCAGATATCTGTAAAATATTAACAAAAAATATCCTCTGTGACAAAATCCCTCCAACATTCCATTCACAGTCTAATAATACAATTAAACAACTGTACTACTACTGTACAAAATATTAAGAGTTATTTTTAACTGCACATAATAACGCATTAGCAAACTACGTTGTACGTAAAATAAAATAAAAAATGACCCATTGACTCACTTGATTATCTCTTCATTTCATACATATCCAGAATTGCACGCAAATTTTTGTCGAGTCGAAACTTAATCCTTCATTGTTCTTATATAAATTTCCTGAACGGAAGTAAAATATTCAAGAAATGTATTGTAAAAACATTTATCTATTAAACAGAGTTGTGTATATTCATACGTCAAAAAAATTATTAAACACAAAATATTTTTAGTTGTTTATTACCTTGAGTTATAAAACTATAGGTATAGGTTTGTTCAATGCGTCTACTAGGCTAGGTGCACTTATGGTGTAAATCTCCACTCGCTTGACGTCGAACGAATGGAGAAGGATCCTTTGCAGTAATTGAAAGCTGTTCCATTCGTGCCGGCCTAACTAGATAGCTAGGTAGTCGCCTTACATTAATGTTACACATACAGTTACTTTTTCATTTCAAAGGAACAAAATTTAAGGGCGTACGTAAGTAAAGTCACGTACAACGTTACTTTTTCCATAAAATGACTACGTGGCTGCTGACTACTTGCCACGTTGCTTTGTATTTGTCTAAAAATAGTAACAATTATTACGGTCCCTACTACAACCTACTAAAACTCACACTAGGTACTCTATTTTATATTCTAAGTCGTTTTCGCTGTGGTTTTAGTGTAAAATGACAATAAAACAAGTAAAAGTAGTATGTATTAGGAGGAGAGAGTGTGTCCTTCAAACTTGAAAGTTTCAAGTTGTTGTGTCCAAGAATAAACCAGATATTTATATTTAGACAAGAGAGGAACCAATAAGTCATACATTCAAATTTTTCTTTGTTATACAAAAAAAACCTTATCTGAATTTGGAACCTTTGAAAATTTAGATAGATAATAACAAAACAGAAAGAAAGAAAACCTTACAGAAGAATATTTTCAATAATAATTGGGTACGTACGTATATATGTTAAATGTATTTAAGGTGAGAAAAAAATCGTTTTGTATTACTTCTAAGATTTTGTTTAGCTGAGAAGTAATTAATATTATATTATACTATTTAACAAAAAGGGTACATTTATATTCAATGAATTTTTAATGTTAATTTAATTATAGTTATATCGTATATTATAATAATTAACTGTGAAATCCCTCTTTGAATTGATGATAAATTAAAAGGAAGAAGGATAAAAATGTTTTAATCTATAAAGTAAGTAATTTCTACAAAGCTCAGGTGTTGATACCCTGGCCTGGCCATAACTCCCCACCACTTCTCTACTCTAATCTGTTTTTTGGGACCTTACTGCTATTATTATCGTCATCATTGTTATTAGTACACTTCCTATACCTAAAGGATAATACGACGACGAATCATGCTGATGATGATGAGGAGAAGGAGGATGAAGTAGCAAATATTGCACACACAAAATCTATGTACCTCAGTGTATACAAAAAAATATATATTTTACTCAGCGTATACGTTTTTGTTTTTACATTTGCGCTCAGCTCAGAAACAGGCAGGCTATTATATATTTACTACTAAAATATATAAAGGGAAAATAAAAACTGGGAAATATATACTTATGTACTTTACTTGGTAGATGATGATAATATATATAACTTTACACACATTAAAAGTTTGCATTTGCAGGATGGGTGGATTTGGTTTGGTATTATTATATTTAGTGTGTAGTACATAGTGTCAGACAAAAGTTAGAAGAGTATGTGCTTTGTGCACAGTGTGCAGTGCATGTGGATTGTGGATGGGTATTCACTAATTCACTATTCATTCAGTGCTTCTGTCTAAATCAAAATATCTGATTCTGTTCTGTAATAATATCCTTTTTGTTAGGCTGACTCTGTTCTCTCTCTTGACTCTTGAGAGTATTGCGCCAGAAGATGTTTTGTACTGTCCATACTTTGCTATATATGTAATTTTTTTGTGTAGTTTCTTTTTTTGTGTAAAAGTTTTAAACGATTCATTCGTATTTGTTTTCTTATATAATATAGGCATATGAATTTGTGTACGATGGAAAATAGGTGAATACAACGCAACGCAAGCCTAGTGCGCGTAATGATGATTAATAATTTGGTTGGACGTGTTGTTTGTATAATGCATGTTTGTCTGTTCCGTCCGGACCTTTTTTTCTTTCGTTTTCCTTTTAAAAATAAGTTGACTTCAGTAAAAGATTGGAAGCAGAGTTTAATGGTGGATTGTATGAAATTTTATTTTTTTAAAATTATTAAAAAATGAATGATCTTATTTACTTTTACTACTAGTTTAGGTTGAAATAAAAAATGGATAGAAGGACAAGGACTTTATAAGTTTGTATGTCATAATATTATATATAAAAGTATTTACGGATGGGAATGTTTGAAAGAAAGATTCGGAAGCAAATTTTAGTAGTCATTTCGTAGTAAATTACTTTTGGCAAGATAAGTTTTTAAAGGGGCATTGTAAAAATAAATTTTTGTTATCAGCGATTTGATTCTATTAAATTGAATAGTGTTCTGTAGGATTAAACGAAGTAGAACAAAAAAACTTCAACAAACATAATAGAACTAGGCAAGTTCCGATGTCTTTGTAATTGGTAGCAGAAGCAAAAACTTACATAAACGTAGCAAAACACAGGTGAAATGAATGAAGTCCACGCATGCATGGCATTGTCGTAGAGCTGTAATTGTAATGTATATGTAACTTGTAATAGTTGAAATGCATTTTTATGTACACTATTCAATAATATCATTTTCATATAGCAGCATCATGACGGACTGTTTTTTCTATCCGCGCCGAGTATAATTGTAATGTATATGTAACTTGTAATAGTTGAAATGCATTTTTATGTACACTATTCAATAATATCATTTTCATATAGCAGCATCATGACGGACTGTTTTTTCTATCCGCGTCCCTCGCATTTAATATAAAAAGCAGCCACCGGCCATGGTCGACGAATTCTTGACTTTGATGTATTTTGTATATACAAATACAATGCTGTATACTTTGGGGTTGTGGAAGCAATATATGCAAAAACATTTATTTAATTATAAGAGATGTGCTTGGGCTTAATTTCATCTTTAATGAAAGAAATTATTAATGTCTTGATTGATGCCAATCATGAGTAGTTTCAGTTTCATATAAAGTAGTAATGCATATAAAGATACATTTTTTGTTTACTCCCAATGACTGTTTTTTTCAACGGATACATATACATGGATTTTTGTGGTAAATGCTCGTTTTATACGATTTGTTTGTGTCATTGATGCACGAGTGCCGGTAATTTTTTCACCCTGCTTCTGAAACCCAGGTGTTGTTGTTGGTTTGGTTGTATGTACAATAGTATAGTAGAATCAAATCAAATTATATCTCTTTTTCCTTATGCATATCGTTGACCGTCTTGCTTGAGACTTGAGGGTGAGGAATTGAACTCAAGAGAAGAAAAATACACCTCGTGCTAATTATGCTGTTGAGTCGACGGGCTGGACTCTTCTCTTTCATATTTTCAACAGCAAGGATTGGTTGTTAGTATTGGTAAAATTGAATATTATTTAAATTAAATACATCTGTAGCTGTGACAGTTCAGTAGTAGTACACTACTTACTATTTTCTGCAGCAGTATAGTCATAGTCTAGTTTAGAAGACTACTAAAACTAAATTTGGAGCGGTTCAGTGTGTGGGTGGTGTTGATTTAATTTTTACACGTGCGAAAACATTGTTTAGGCAAGAAGGTACATTTATTTAGCAACTTGTAGACTCATTTCAAGCAAGGATTTACTGAGATTGTGAATTTTAAAATAAAAAAATGTCATATCGTACTCATCTGGATGACCTGTGGGAGCAACAGGTTCGTCCTGACGGTCGTACTCCGCACGAATTAAGAAATGTGTCTTGTGAAATGGGCTTATTTCATCCTCAAGCCACTGGCAGTGCTTCCTTTAAAATAGGCAATACTAAAGTAATTGCAGCGGTGTATGGACCACATGAGGTATTTTTTGCTACTATGTATTACTTACTTTTTTGTTAGCAGTCTAGTAAAAAGCTTTTATGAAGTTTTATGGTCTACATATTATGAATGTTTATTGTCTATATTCTTTATTGTCTTTGTCAAAGTTCTAATTACTACACAAGTATATGTCGTGTACAAAAATAAGCTACAGCAATTTTCGGTTTTTTAGGTTCGTTCCTCGCAGAAAAAGCACCAAAGCCAGGATAAAATGATTATTAACTGTGAATACAGCTCAGCAACATTTAGTAGCAACGAGCGCAAATCATCAACAAAGGCGGACAGAAAATCAATGGAAATCTCTGCAAATTTAAAGGCTGTTATGGAGCATGTCATTATTCCTGACATCTTTCCTGGGTCACAGATAGATGTGTATGTGGAATTACTTCAAGATGATGGAGGGAGTTACTCAGCTTGTATTAATGCCGCGACACTGGCGTTGGTTGACGCAGGTATTCCAATCAGAGACTATGCAGTAGCATGTACCGCAACAATGACTCACTCGGTGTGCATGATTGACATTAATGCTCAAGAAAGAGGACAGTGCGCAGAGCTTACCATTGGTATTCTAGCTCAAACAAATGAAATCATTGTTTTAGAACTTGCTAATTTATTGCAAAACTTTTATTTAAAAGACGTGTTGGATGAAGGGAAAAAAGGCTGTGCAACGATTTACAAAATACTGGAAGAGGCTGTTAGACAAAAATTTAATAAAATGGAACAGTCGCTTGTGTAAATTGATATGAATAATAAAGTTATTTTATTTTTTATTTTAATAAAGACGTTTTTACAAAGGTATCACCGATATCAATATTAACGAGAGATATTTCATCATTTTGTTTAGTACCATTAGCAGTCGTGCCATTGTGTATTTAATAAATCTATACTTTTTTAGTCAAGTTGATGATTTCATATTGAACATATCAAACATATATAGTGGTTAAACACATCCCTCATTTTTCATTTCTAAATCTTTCACTCTCTGCATAACATCGGTTAGAGTGGGACGTTGAGAGTGATCTAGCACCAGAATATATCTGATTAAATCATGCATTCCCTTTAAAAGAAAAAACGCCATAATATTAGAGATGGTAATATATAGTTCAATTATTTTCATAGTTTATGCAATCATGAACATATTAACATACATCTGAAAATGGAGAGTCCTGGGGCATATCAATCTTTCCACTTACTATAGCTAATGCAACGGAGTCGTTTCTTTCATATACGATATCGTAAGGTGATTTGAAGAAACACAATGCAAAAAGGAGGCACCCTAAAGACTGGGGAAAAATTACACAGCTTATTTATGTAACAGTTTATAAATTTGGTCGATTTGAGCAAGCTTAATATTTAAGTATATCGGCATATTACCCAAACATCAGTCCGTTCATCTATATCAATTTGTGATGGAATGTTAAATAACTCGGGCGCTCGGTAAGGCATGGACGTTCGTTCTGCTGCAAGTTCCTCTTGTTTCCTGGCATCACTTGAATTAGCTATCTGCAGTCGGGCTTTCGTCACAGACCCTAATCAATACGAACAAACATTGATGAAAATTGTGAAAAATATGGTAGGTGCACACTTTGCTGTATACCTAAGTCCATGATAATAGGGCTATAGCGGTCATCTAATAAAATATTTGCAGGCTTTAAGTCGCGGTGTGCTAAAGGATATGGCTCTGCGGAATGGAATGCTGTTACGCCATTGCAAATTGAGCTAAATAAGCGCAAAATCTCCTTTTCAGTAAAATATTGTTTTCGACTTTCTCTACGAAATAGTTCATGTGCCAAAGTACCCCTCTGCAAATTTAAAATATTCGTCAACAAAACATAATTATAATCTGTGCCTGTGCGTATATTTTTACAAACATTTTCTTGTGTCGTACCGGGTAATACGGTAAAACAATTAGAACTTCCGATGTGGTATCTTCCAATGGGTCTGATTTCCCTTTGAGGTCATAATCAATAAGTTCTAGGACGGCAGGGTGTTGAACAGTTTTATGAGCTTCTACTTCTTGCATGGCAATTCTTTGGTCTTCCGTACTATGACATCGTATACGTTTCAAGGCAAAGAGCTCATGGTTTGCAGTATCTTCTATCAACTCCACGGTACTGAACCCTCTGTAAACCCGAACGATAGTAAAACCATTTGTGAAATAAAACAATTTTAATCCAAGTAGTGGAGTAAATTAAAAGCGGTTTTGAGGAAAAGTTTTACAAATAACTCTACAAAGCCAGCATAAAAAACATTTTTGTACTTGCCCTTCTCCTAGTCTTTCGCGAACATAGTATGATTTGCCATTTATAAGGAGCCTTTCTTTGGAACAAAGGCATCCCAGCCTCATAATAACGTTTAATCCAATACTGTTCATTTTTACTGTGTGAGTTTAACACGACACGACCCTCAACCTCAAGCCTTTGTCAATTGAAAGCTAAGTGAGTTTCAAGCTCAATTGAAAGGATTGGATTGTTTAGATTGGGAATGGAATGATATGCTATCAAATTTAAACTAAAACTTAAGAAGATCCATAGTTTGAATTACTTCACTTTACACTCGCTTTTCTCTCCAAATAATCTTTGAAAGTTATCATTAATGGTATTCATTAGTTATACAGTTAGTAATGAGGATTGTGCGTGTGAGGATTCTTAAAGATTGTCAAGCTTGCCAAGAAGAATTGTAACTTACAACTTGTAAGCAAATTTCTTTGTTAGAAATAAAATTGTTCACTGTCTGTAGCCAAATCAATTTTTTTTAATTCTTTCAAGAAGACGGATGGTCGTTTGTATTACTAGGATGATAAATAACAATCTAAATCTTTTCTTTAAATATGATAATTGTTTCAATTTCAGTACTAATAATAGTTCTGTGGAAATGTGTTATAAAAGCAAATTTTTTCAAGCCACAAGTTGGGCACGGTAGTCATCTGTGGGTGGGTTGATATGATATTTCATACGAGAGCTGCTTTTGCTGCTTATAATACATACTATTTTTACACCTTACTAGCGCTGACTACTACTGACACATTGACTTGACAGATATCTACTCATAGTATAGTATAACTGCAAATTTGGATCTATTCTAATTTTTATGCAGCACTTAGCATGAAATTTGCAGCTGCAGGTTTGGTTTTCTCTCCGTGAATCGGTGAAGTGAATCCATTTAGATGCCGTTCTCATATTACCCCTTTGTAATAATAATAAGCAATTAAATACACATAGTAACCTAGTTACCCCTAGTAACCAACCATCATGCATGCGCATGCAGTCTCATCACACCAAGTATGAAGTGAAACTGGGCTCTCGAGTAATTTTAAACAAATCTTAAAAAGTTGTAAAATAGCAAAATTCATAAGTTATGAGTCTGAAATGAACTTCACTGAACTGAAAATATCACCCCCACACCGGAATAAAAATGAAGGAGCAGTATAGACAGTATAGTATAGATCTTACGAATAGCCGTATTTTTTGTTATGGTAGACAGCCTCAAGGGACGTGTGCGTTTTAAATATAGGCTAGGATAACGAAAAGCTTTCTTATGACTTTTTTTCTGACATTCATGCTTTTTTAAAGCGCCTTTTACACTGACGACAACCCCAGCGATAGATAGATTTTACTAGTTATGCCAATTATTGTTACATATTCATCAATTTGTACGGCACAACTGCTCATGTTCTGCTGATTGTACCTTTTATGCGATCGCCTATTTTGATGAATGTATGAACCTATATTTATGTGTAATGTTGGAAAACCTGTTGATTTTTAACTTTGTGAGTTAACCGTAAAAATTTCTGCATTTAATTATATCGTTCGCGACAAAACAATAGAAATTATAACAGTAGGCATACCTTTATTAATTTTATATTGGATATCTTTTACTTTTAACCGCAATACATAATCAAAGTATGGAGTACTTTTTTAATGTCTAACCAATAGTTTGGGAAGTAATAAGGCAAAAGTAACAAACGCCGGCTATGGCTGTAAAATTGATATTGATTACTTTTATATGTTGTAGAATAAAATAGTGAATCTATAAAACAATAAAGATTCTTAATTGTTATACATATTGCAAATGCAGTCCACAACAAAGGAATACCTAATCCTAAAGAATCCTATGATGTATGATAGGATCTTCATGTTTGTTCATTGTTTTAACTCACGGTGTAGTGTAAGTTCATATTCCATGAACATCGGTACATTCATATTATCATATTATATCTACGCTCCTATTGCTGCTAATAAATAAATCTGACTGTTGGATGGCAGGCACAGTGAAATTATTTTTTGCTCATATAAATTATATTAATGTAACACGTTGAACTACATACGTGTACAAATACCTACATACATACCTACGCATACGTTGCAAATGTCATAAGAAGAAATCACGGTAGTGGTGATGCAGATGTAGGACCCTTTAAGGGTTGTTCAACAGATGTAGAAATGTGGTTTTAGGGATCTTTCTGTAAAAGCTGAAGAAGTACGTAGGTGTGTATGAGAGTATGAGTTATACCGCTAAATAATAAACAGCCGACGCTCAAAATGAAGACCGACAGATAAAATTTGCAAGATAAATATTATTAACCGCGATCCAGCCATCCTGCTAATCCCTAATAAAGTGCGTTTGTAACGTACTGAGATTGTGTGTAAACTTTGCATTGGTCTAGTCACCGGCTATCTGAAATGAATGAAAAATATAATCTTGGTGGCTGGCTACTATTTAGTTTTAGCCTAGCTCTCACAACATTTAATACAGCTATGCGATAAAAAAAAATTGTGGCAACTACAACTAAAAAAACTATCAAACTTACGATTAGTTTACTTATTGATAAGATAATAAGTTTCTTTTAAATGTTGTAAATGTTTATTCTATTATTTTTATCAAAATGTTATATTTACGATCTTTTGCCTTATGACTCCAGGCATGATAAAACATTATACTTGTTTCGATAATGTAATTTAAAATAAATGATATCACTAATATATATTTGAAACATTGATATTAATACACGATGAACCACTAATAAAGCATATTGTTAGTGAGTGTGGGAAAACAAACATATTTACTTTTTATTTACA
>JAHZMT010000562.1:0-41464 GCA_027743785.1 Sinhomidia bicolor | reverse complement strand
CTTATCTTTCTCATGAGCTCATCATCCTTCCTCTAATTTTCTCTGTCTCTCGTACTTAAAAAAAGACCGACTCACTACATGGGTCGAGACAGAGTCATTTATTTTTTGTAGAGACCTTCCTCTCCACTCATTCATTCAATATAATTTTTGAGCATGATTTGATGATGATATAAGTGTCGTAAAACTTCTGCTGTCCAATGATTTCTAACAATAGCGTGGCAAGTCAATATGTGTAATAGCCTTTTTGTTCTGTATGCATTCATTCATATTTTTCACAAGAAAACTGTATGATAAGTGCATAAATCTTATATGGAAAAGTTATATGGATTTCAATGCTCAGTGCTCACATCACCTCATGGATGAAAAGAACAGTAACAAGACAATAGTGGCATTTATATTTGCTTTAGATATATGGTCATCATTTCATTGTATAACAGATGGTCTCATAAATGATTACCTATGTTTTGCTTGCACTTCCTGAGCAGCACGTTCGTCCTCTTTAGCATACGTAAACAGCACGAGTTTGACACACGTTTGGTGACTTTGATGAACATTTTTAGCAACTCATTGTCAGTCATTATTATGTCATTTTGTATGTATGTAAGTACATTTGTAGGTTTACCAATGTCTACATACACGCCGCAGTGATTGTTTAGCGTCTTGTGCTAATCTAACAATTGCTGAGGTGATGAAATGTCAATCCTTTCTGCATCTGCATTCATTATCGAGTAGGAAAGTGGTAAATAAATAATACTTCTTAATTACTCATTTTGAGCGAGATTATATCAGCTTCTGTGCTGTATATTAATCATTATTAGACTGGAAATAGGAACCGTTCTGTTTGTTGTTGTATTGAAAATGTGTTGATAAATATTTGATGTTTATGTGGAAAGATGATGTCAGATTAAAAAACATTGCTAAATGATTATGTCACCCGGCGCAGTAGGAGTCGTCCAGCCAGTTGCAGTCAGTGAAACGTAATACAGAAGACAATTGAATGGTAATAAAGGGATTAGGCCCATATCACGTTAAGAACATTGCCCGGAAGGGTTTTTAAACCCAGACGACCTTTTCCCGGAGCACTTTTTACATGGGGGACACTTTTTCCCCAGTTTTTGCCCGGGGGACTAGACTTTTTGCCCGTGATTCTTATTACATATGTCCCAAACTTTAATGTAGTATAGCACTAGAATAATTGTAAGCAGTTAACAACAAGCCAGAGTTGTTGAAAGGCGAAAGCTAGCAGCAAAGAGAATTAAATTGAGTGAGAAACTTATTTACATTAAGAGCTTTAAAACATATTTTTAAAAAGTCGTCCGGGCTTAAAAACCCTTCCGGATAACGTTCTTTACGGCTTACGGGCCGGTATCGGGCAATGAAAATTTTGTCAAGGCACGTGCCTAAGTATACCTTTATGGGTGCAACAAAAAACACTAATAAAAAATAAATACCTACGTGGTATATCATCGATGAGTAAGTTTGCTATAATGATGGCAGATCAGAGAGGAGACACACCTATTAGCATCTTGGCACGTTACTGAATTATCAAATCTATAACACCTTTTATTTGACTCTCAAATCAATTAAGGATGCACAACCAAAATATTAATCATTTTCTTACTTTGACACAGTATACTCAGCTTTGAATGATAAATAGAGATAACAATGCGCTGTCAAGCTAATTCTCATTGTATAGGAATGGGAAAGCAAGAAGAAATCAATTATTTTTACGTTTACATAGTAGCCATCATGTAGCGGTATTAAATGGTAGCTTACGTAATTTGAAATAAATTTAAGAAAAGTAGCTTTTCCTCGTGGAATGGCTAATGGGTGGGATTAAGTTTGCATGTTTAATATTCACATTCTGCAACAATGAACTTGTTCACAAGAGAAACAGTATTGTTAATGGGAACAAGTTGACTTTGTCCAGGGGTTACTTAATAGTTCTTTAAAGTATTCATTTGTTGTGTGATTCGATTTGCATTTGAAAAGGACATAACTGTGCATGATTGTCTGGTCACTAGAGATGATGATGGCATGGTCAAAGCTACATAATACTCATTTATCATTCAGCGTACAAACGGTTTCATTAGCATTTCTTTGTATTTTCACGGAAGATATTTTCATAAACGATATGAATACTTATCTAGAGGTGCACACATGTAGCCAAAATATAAAACATGATAATTGATAAGTCATTGTAATAAATAAACAACTAATAGCAAAAGCAAAGTCAAACATGTCACGTTTACCCTTCGAAGGCTGTTGAGAAAGGCTGGAAACAATGATGCTGTTTAATAACAAGCATATCATAATAATAATTTGGTCCAGAGAGTGTTCTTTTGTTTGTCTCCTAACACCATTCAGCAGCACTTTAAAAAAAATATTTAATCCAAATTTCAATGAATAATTATTTCATAATATCATAAACACGATTTTTAATATTGACAACCAACAGATGCGGCTACCACTGTCTCTCTCTCTCTCTTTTTATCTCTGTGCATTTTCAGCAGCAGACCGGCTCCAGAGTCCAGATCCTCTTCGTGACAATAAAAACAGATTCTAACCCGAATATTATTATGAGCCACACTGCTACTACAATGATTTTTCGTGTCGTCAATGACGTCTTTGGTTGGCTTCTCATTTGGAGCATTTCGATTCATATTTCTAGATATTATGACGAAAAATATAATATTTTCAGCACTAGTCATTTCAGTGGGTCCGGTCACAAGCAAAAGTAGTAGTAGTAGTGAATATCATTATTACGCTCCCGGACGAAAAAAATGTAGATATAATAATAATAATATACAATATAATAATAACAATAAGAGCACTCTGTTATGTTTAGTTTTGTTCGATCGAGATAATTTCATCATCATTTCATTTCCACGGCAAACAAACCCTGATACCAGATTGCCATCACCAGTGCTGCAACTACCTCTACTATTACCACCACCACCACACAATCGTCTCTTGTCATCATCACAGCATGCCCAGTTGTCTCGTCCACCTCCAAATCATTTTACGATCCTGCATAGGCATTTATTAAAGCGGATAGATTGCTATGTAGTCACTGATTTTTACAATAAATATACAATCAAGAGCAAATCCGGATTTGACCCTCCTTTCTGCCAAAAAATCAGAAATCGCTCATACGTAATACTGAGGAGGTAATCAATTTTACTAGGATGTTTGCGCAAAAAAAATAAATTGTTCATTTAGGGTGTGCGGTCAAATTCACTGAATTTCACTGAAATGGTTAATAAAATGTAGGTAAAACAACAGTGGTATGTAGGCCACTGTGAAATGGAGAAAAACACCTCATTCCTCCTCCATTGCATTGCATATCAGCAGCAGCTCAGCTCCTATCACGTCAAATAGTTTATAAATAATACCTGTTGTATTACATGACTTCATCCCAAATTTAATCAGTCATCATCATTCCGTTGTAATGTGGGAGCGTACTTTTTTTCCGGTTTGATACAAAACGGAGTACATACATTGTGTCATACGATATCAGTTTTTTATCGTTGACATTAGTCGACCAATGATATGATAATAGGCTTTAGCTGGGTAATGCCGATCCTCCTGACGCATGGACATAACAAAAAATATTGACTTGTGTAACTTACATCCCGTTATACTTATCTATCAGTTATTGCAACAACCACCGCTGTTGGACAACCTTGCACTTGTAAATGTGCAAATAATGGGTTTAGTAAATGTTTCGGCATGTCTCATTCCAGTTTATCGTATTGAATTAGCTTTTATATGTACCTATATGTAAAATTTGCTTGCTGTCAGCGGTAGAAGTAAGCAGATGTACACTTTTTTAGGCATAAGCTACTGTATGTGTTTATGTGGAGTTGCTAATAATAATTATTATTACTATTTTTTATCGTCAACCACACGAGAATTTGACGGCTGCTAGCTATAAAAAAGGGTTAAAACCGTACTTTGTGATTTTTGTTAATGGGCACGGTTTTCTTTTCTGGACTATAATAAAATAATATGCATACTCCCTCCTCCAATATCACCAGCAGCAGAACAGGGCCAGCACAAAAGTTCTGCAACTGCTTGCAAAAATTGTTAATCGTGCCGTCGCACTCAATTTCGCTGAAAAGATGAATATATGACTAATATGGTTCAGAATTATCTAATGAACTGGAAACGCGTAGGGGGTCTCTTTTTTGCACATATTACTGTAGCATAAGTATAACGTGTTCAACTTTATTATTTGCACACATTCACCAAAATTCTTGAAGCAAAAAAAGCAAGCAACTCATGTATAATCAGCAGCAACGGCACTGGCAGCAGAGTCAGTCAGGAAGAAGGATGAAATAAATATGACAGGCGACAACAGGCGCCACACGACGAGCGACCCAGTTGAGTTGGCTCTGGCTCACACACAAATCATCATCATCACCCACCACCACCACCACCACACATGCTAGGTGATGATGAAAATCAATCCGTTTATATATATGATACACACACACTTTAATCCGCCAAAGTAGCAATAATGCAATGCGGTGTGGGGGAGTGTAGGCGTAAAAGAGTAAGTCGACCGATATATTATACTTCTACGTACTTGCAAAGAATAAGAGAAGAGAGAGAGCGAGCGAGTGAAGGAAATAAAAAAATAATTGATTTAGAGAGGAAAGGTCATGGTTCTCGCGAATTGACTACACAAAGTGTATTGACTAGACGGATGAATCAGCACTACCACCAGCAGCGAAAATAATACATACATTAAATATCTACATACCTATATAAAATGGATATTATGGACGGGTAGATTCTTGCGCTGATGCATCTTCTAGAATGCGTATCTGCTATCTCACAGTACAAAGACATACATGCAACAGCAGCACTATTATTTTTTATTATTGCATAGGTACTATATAAACGATAATCTTGAATGCGTAGATGTTGTGTACTTTTATTATCATCATCCACACACAGATTTCCATTATTATGCATCATCATACCATCATCATCATCATCATCAGCATATCAGCGCCTCCAACATCATCCCATCCAGCATGTGCCCAAGCACATGGTGCAAAAAATGCCAGATCACAGACTTGAGCACATTATTATTATTATTATTATCTAACTTGCCACTTGCTTAACTCAGCATCGTAATCGTCAGCATGTAGGGAAACACTTGTCCATGTCATTTAACAATGGTATACCATCATCATCATCATCATCATCTGAGATCTCAGGAAGAAGACTAGTCTTATGTAGAAGAATTATCTGGTAAACGATAAAACATATACAATGAGGAGGATGACGGTAGATATACACGATTACGTTGTAAAGTAAAGTACGTAATAATTATGATTCTTATAATAAATAATACAAAGAAGATGTCAATATTTATAAGCTCCTTTTCTCTAACAATAGTCATCATGCAAAACCTACCTAGAAGTTACAAGTAAATGTGCCCATCTATCTTAATATAGGTATTTGTTTACAATGCTTCTTTTAAAATGTTGCAAAGCCATATAGCACTGCACTGCCACCACCACCAGCGTCGCCGTAGCATGAGCAGCACGTCTGCTTGCTGCAATATAAAATAACCAGACACAGGTATTCGTCATCGGTCAGCTTTGGTTCTTGGTTCGCGCACAACAGTAGTGTACGTACAAACAATAAGCCTGATTCCAGGTAATAATCATACGTGAGCGGGCTGCTGTTGCTGAATTCTGATTACTAGTTAGTCCTGTGTTATATACATCATCATCGATTTTCTTTTCTTATAAGTTGCTGTTTACATAAGTAGGTACGTGAGTATATATAGAGAACTGTCATATAGTTTTGCCAAAAACTTGCCATCATCGTCATCATGAAAATTGACCATGAGTTGGTGTACGCTTTTTGCCAACTTGTTTCTGGTGATTCCCTCTCGGTTTCTCTCTCTCTCACTGTCTACTTTTGCTGGTGTATCATATATTATGCGTAATAATAATAACAATAGTATACTTTTTATTAGCAGTAATTTCCTCGTACGGTTTTTACTTTCGGTGTGTGAGCAAAGCACACAATTTTATTACTTCTCAGCAGCTGAAACCTACGCATTCAATTATGATATAGCATGATGTGATGGGTGAGTAACGGTATGCGATTTAATTGCAATTATAACAACCAGCAACGTAGCAGCAGCAGCAGCAGCGTTGCTACTATTTCGCACGTGCATTGTACATCTTTTTTATACGGATCTAACCATAACCAGTGAACTCTACTACGACGACGACTACTACTACTGCACTGCTACCATTACTGCTTCTACTACTAATATGTAACAAACATGCAAATCCGCATGCATTTGACACAACACTAATAACACCATCATCATGCTTTTATGTCTGCTTGCACGCATTTGCCATCATCATCATATAACATATTATTATACTGCGTTGCCTGTGTATACTCCACAAACCAAATTTAATCTTCATAATTTGACCATCACACAGTGTGTACACACACATACAACAACGTACAACGCAAAAATGAGCAGCAGCAGTGTGAAAAGAAAAGTAGAAGCTTGTTCAACAAGCCTTGTTTGCTTGCTTTTGCTGTTGCATCTCATCGCACGGTCTTTGTATCCGGCTCCTAGTTGACCAATTGCTAATTTTTATTGTGTTTCATCAAAAGCTGTTCTTGTCGTTTATGTCCGTCTTTCCATTGATGCACCTCCCAGAGAGACTTTTTATGTCTTGAACAAATGCACTACTGGCAAGAAGTGGTATCATTATCTTCATCATCATCATCATCATTACACTAAATAAATTATTTTTCTTCGTCTTCTTCTCTTAAATCAAATGAAGATCAGAAAGCTTTTTAGAGTTTATCAAGTACATTGCATTCAATAACCTTTAACAAGGTACATGTCAACAGTCACAGGATGGATAAGAGTAGCAGTGGAAGAAGAAGAAGCAGAAGTAGAAGAGAGTGGCTTAGCAAGAATAGAAAATAGGATACAGTTGTTGTTTTTACATCACACCATCCTCATCGTCGTAGTAGTCATCATCATAAAATGAATCTTTGCATCCACTACTATATACTTGCATTGACATTGTTACACCGCTGTGCTAAAAACATATTTATATACCTATCTATACCTTTATTATACCTACTCTATACTCTAACGTTACCATAATTTTTACAATAGAAAACAAGTAGGTTTTGTCCGTTTGGTTCCTTACGCATGTCGTCTTTCGTTGGCACGGACACACAGCAGTACAAATTGTATATATATCTCAACGGCAATGGCGCCTGGTGATCCTGACTACTATGAAGGCTTCTAAAAATGATTTGCATGTCGTCGTCGCTCCAACATTTCCGAGTACACCAGCACCAACTTGGCGAATCTTTTGTTATTGGGAAAACCCATATTGTTACCACTACTGACATTCTTATACACTCTCACAGCAGCCAACACAACAATAAATATTATATATTAAGCAGTGCATTGACTGAACTTGTTGTAGCAACGTATTTTTAAACAATGAGTCCTTTACGCTATTGTTACCTATTACCTATATTTACCTTAGATTAGTCATCGTCGTCATGCTTCTGCTTGCTGGTCAGTTCAGTCAGTCAACCGCAAATGCGTAGCACTTTATTATTATTAAGATCATTTCATTTTTTCATAATCACGATTTTTTCTCTCTCTTCTTTTAAATAATCCTCTACCAAGAATCCTACATTTTGCTTGCACTTTGCAGGCGCAATAAAATAAAAAAAACTTTTTGGTGATGATGAAAGCTACAGACTGGCTCAACGTTTTCATTGTTCAAAGAATTGAACAATATAATATTTTTTTATGTGGACAGCCAAAAGTTTACAATAAAAAAATTACTACTACTACGGCGACGACGACACGTCATCGTCGTCTGTAGTATTTACTAAATTAATATGATGAATCCTCTAATTTCAAAAGTTTACAAAAACTTGCAATATACTTACTTATGCATGTAAATAGGTAGGTATGCAATAACAAATATCAATAAAGCATACAAATAATAATAAAAATAATAATAAGAAGAAGAATAGCATCACACTGGATAAGATGACATTGTGTAATGTTTGAAAGTATACATAACACACTCAAAGCAATTAGTAGTGCTTCTGACTGCTAAGCTGTAAAACTTTTTAAAAAAGAACTTGACACTAGGTAGAATTACGTGCGTATTTTATGCCCCTGGCCGCAATATTGCAAATAAAAAACAGTGCTGTTGCCGTAATATTTAGAAGATGAAATCAATTTTGTACACATGCAACTCTCAAAGAGATCACCATCATCATCAGCAGCAGCAGAAGGTCGGCATGGTATGGATAAATGTTGACAACCTATAGATAATAACATGAATGAATGTCAATAGTCAATTTCCACGTAGTACAGTAGCATTCATTCAATTCGACGTTTTTGTCTCCTGTTTAGTACTATCATATCATCTCATCCCCACCTTTCTGTCGTGTATTAATAATGTGTGTTTATGTACTGTTGTTGCTGCTGCTGCTGCTATTTATCAGTAATTCTTTGCATACGTCATCCTCGT
The DNA here is from genome assembly GCA_027743785.1 of Sinhomidia bicolor. NCBI lineage: Eukaryota > Metazoa > Arthropoda > Collembola > Entomobryomorpha > Entomobryidae > Sinhomidia > Sinhomidia bicolor. Next base: position 32,894 of record JAHZMT010000562.1, on the reverse strand, counting down.
CTAGGGACAACGACGGGAAAGGCGACCAGAGCTTTGATGGCTTGGCTGTCGTATGTCGTCAAACATTACCTGGTAAATTCCCTCAGTACTTGTTAATCTATTATTAGATAAAAACATCTCCTGTTCTTTATTGTATAATATATATGTTACCTGTATCTGGCGCATTCGCAAAAAGGTTACAGCTTGCTGCTGTGAATCATCTTGTAATACACACACACATACACACAAAAAACTTTTTACAGTACATTGTTGGCATGCTTTAAAAAATGGCAATGATCAGCACCATTTTTTTCCTTTTTCTTTCTATTCAGAGGTATGTAAGTATTTTGGTATTTCACATGGTCCCTAGGCAGCAAGGATTTTTAGTCAGGTAGTTTCATACAAACTACCTATGTGGTTATTATATTATTTATGGCGTTTTATCTCAGAACTAAAGTGATGACAAATGAAGGAATTTAAATTGAAAGTGATGATGATGATAATGATGATGTGCAGTAGTGTGCAACGTGCATAAAAAATGAAAATCTATGAGTAATCTTTGGCAGGAACAAGTCCGTACGTGCCATTCCTACATGTCATTCAGTGAAATTGAATATGCTGCTGTCAATACTATTATTAAAAGCGTAAAAAATAGATATTCTACATGCATAATGGTGGCAGGTAATGATCGTCGTTACTGAGTAAAAAGGAACTTTAAAGCTGTTTCTGGCTAAAGTGGCAGCGGCGGCGGTGTGGGTGTATGTGTAACCAAACCCTTTTTTTATTATCATCTGATAACTGAAAAATTACATGATTCAGAATACATACAAATAAGCAAAAAAATGTAAGTACTACGTACGCAAGTACACGCGTCATCAAAGGATTTGGTGTACTAGAAGAACGTAATTAGCAAAAGTGTATGCACCCAGCAAAAACGTAAATATTATGCAAAAGCGTTGTTTGTTGTTCGTGTGAATACCTATACATTTGTGTGCGTAAATCTACTACTGCTGCGGTTGCACTTGGTGTTGGTGATGATAATAATAAAAATAACAATGATTCTACTTCATACTTTCAAGTTGTTTGCAAAAATTCAAAGGAAAAATGAATGAATGAATGAATGAACGAACTTGAGCGTATGCAACTTTTTGCATTGCACCTAGGTATACACTAGAACAATAATAATAATAGTAAACATGCATATATTTATAGAATATAACAGACCGTCGTCGGGCATGCAAGAAATGTAGAATTGTTTTCACATTAGCATACCATTAAACATATTACAACTTGAGTCCGTGCCCAATATACCTCATCACATCATCATCCTCGTCGTCCATCGTCATTTCGTACTAGAATATTATTATTATTATTAACAGCAACATATACATATACTTACGGCGATATAATGTGCACACAAAAATTAGACACAAAGAATTTACGAGTTTTGCTTCAACTCATTCATTCATTCATTCATTCATTCCTTTTCAACATTATTACAAGAAACATACTACTATTATTACAACTTTTTTTATATACTACAACTAAAAGGTATACTACTTTGGTTCTGTCTGACATGCCATAATGTGTAATGCAAACAAAAAAACATGAATTCACGTATGTAACGTTCTCTCTCACTCGTTCGCACGTAAGTAGGCTTACTACAAACCACCACCACTACTACTACTACTACTACGACGACAACGACATGCTCACATTTTCTGTTTTTTTTCTAGCACGTTTCACATATGGCCCCAATGATTCATTCATAATTTTCTATCCAGCAAGTTCAAAGCTGTCAGTTTTAGTGGGTGAGGAGCAGTAGTTGTGGTGGTGGTGGAAGCAGCTGCAGCACTTGCAGCAGCCACAGAAAAAGAACAAACCTACAAACGAACGGGTTGCCTTTCCCTATATTACAACAACGTGTTTGCTGCACAAGCAGCCGCACACACAATTCACTTGTACATTTTACCATATATAAGCTAGGTCATTAGATAGTCACTTTGTTTGTAGTAAGTTGTAAGTAAGTATGTAGTAGCAGAATATATTATATAGTGAGCGAGTAGTGAGTAGGCAGTAGTACTAGTAGTAGGTTTTGCTTTTTCATTCATAAAAATATGAACATAAGTTTGTTATAGAGTGTATAGTAAAGAGATGCTATACGGCAGTCATACTACTGTTTTTTACTATATAGAACCACCAGAAGCTAAAAAGGTTTGAATAAAAATGTATATATATATTTTTTTGTTCCATCTTTTACTACTACTTGGCACATTAAATGCGCATTCAAACACTTTTTTTTCTGGTAGAGTAAAAATGAGCAAACAAAGTATGCTGTTTTGTGTATGTAATATGTATGTACAGAGAGACCGGCTTGCTTGCTCTTTGGATTGAGATGTTGATGATGCAGATAATAAATGCGATGCAATGACGTTTGTCATTGGCGTACAAACACACAAACAAGGTTTCTTGATCCTGGTTTAATTTTGCAGCAAATTTTCTATCTTGTTCATCCTCGTCGTGTAATAATGAGGGGGGTCGTAAACGGAACTGGAAGGAGATGAGGAGGAAAAAGGTGTTATAACATGATATTATTATAAGTATTATACTTGTGATTTTTTCCCTACTTATATATTTGCCTAAATTGCACATTTGTACGTCAAGAGCAGCAAAATCTTTTCGACAATATCATCTCTATTTTTTATCCTCTGCATAACCTAGAATACAATAAAGACGTTGCGTGGCAGGCAGCACGCTGCAGTAGCCGCATGTGCTTGTGCATAATAATATCCTCTGCTCTTTTTTGATTGCCTCCTCCTCGTCGTCGAAACTGTTTTTTTACACATGCTTTTTATTGTTATACTCCGCATCTTTCTTGGATTATTCATTCATTTGCTAAAGGTTGTTCTCTTGCTAGTTGGCTTGCTGTTCTCTGCTGCTGTTACACTAACAATCTCAGTGACAGCTCATGCACCAAAACCATACACTGAATGATGCTCATACATACAAAACCAAACCACAAGACACGGTTCGTCTCTGCTCTTACGATTAGGTAGGTTGCTTAGAAGAACTTTAAAAGAGAATGAAGATGACGGAGATGTTCACTCAGATTAATGACATTGTGTGGTGGTATTGTATGTATGTATGTATATATGTTATTATAAATTTACTGCTGTATTTGCTTTTTGATGGCTGCTGCAAACAATGTTACCTGACTAATATAATGCACAAAAACGTGTGTGTGTGTCTGAGCATGTCGGCGAACTTACAAAAAATACCTTGATTTTTTCCCTTTCCGTAAGCACAAGTTTGCCACTTACCAAATATTTTTGGATGATTCATCTGGATGATATTTTGTGAACGAAATGCCTATGTATGGAATTCCTCATATAGTCATCTCATCATCGTTTTCATGCATAATCTATGCTTATAATAATAGTTTTGATTGGCAACTTTTTATCATCAATTTTGCCGTACGGTGATATGATGATTCCTTAACATTTGTTAAAGTGTATTTATTGTGTGTAAAGCATGTGTCCATAATGGGCTGCTGATACATTGTAATGTATACTAATGTCGACATGCATCCTTTTTTTGTCGAATGACGACTGTTGTCGAGGAAAACGTTTTGCTTGCTGTGTACTGTGTACAGTACGAAGCAAGTGTAAATGTTTTCCTGGTAGTATTTGAGCATGCTTAATTAATACTTGGGAGCATTTTTGTATCAATGTCATGATGTGAACTAGAAACTACTAATTAAGTTTTTGACGCACGAGAATAAAAGCAGAATGCAAAATTTCCAATATCATGTTTTTCACCTCAAAACTTTAAAAAATGGGTAATTAGGACATATGGACATTCATCAGTAACAGCTCGCTTAGAGATCTTGTTTATGTAAAAATAAACAAAATAGTAGTAGGTAGTAGCAATGGTGTTGGTATTTTACGAGAAAAAAAAATACCAAAAACATTTTTTATTGCCAAACTCAATTATTTTTTATTATTATTTATCAGCAACGTTTCAATAATAATAATAATCTTTCTATTTCTAACAAACTCTATTCATTCAAGTCACCACGACGACCACACCATTATTATCACTAACTTCATCAGCATCATCGTTCCATTTCACTACAACAATCATCTTCAAATTGATTGATTTGAGCTGGGAAAATCCACATTGGTCGACGTAAACGTTCAAAGTGTCAATAAAGGAATTGCATAACTGTCATTTCATGGTGTGCTGTACTGATTGCTTGCTATTTTTTTGCGCGATGATGATTGTTTGAGGTACATACCTAAAATACCTGAAGTTAAATTTTATTTAAAAGGTTACCTCTATTCAAAGTTATCCTGTATGATAAAATGCTTAGACAGTAATGTAAGCTGATAGAGAATCTAGACAAGTATTTTTTAAAAATATTTTCAGCCGTACTATTGTATATTTGTATGAACATTTTAGAAAATTGTTTAAAAAGTGTAGCGGTAGATGTGATATTATGTGTACTGCAGCAGTGCGACGGACAACACACGACAAGATAACTAATAGTACAAATTTCTGGAATTCCTTTATTTATCATTAAAAAATTCCATATATGAACACTTGTCTGCGTTCTTGATGCTGACATGATTTTGATTTTTTTAAACTTTCAACTGATTCAATAAACCAAGCGCAAGGTACAGCTAAGTTGATGCACATTGTGTTGCATACAGCAAAAGCAAAGCAAGACAAACAACTTGACAAGATATTTTGATGATGGTGCTATGCCTGCTACATACATGCATTCATAATCATCATCATCGCCTTTCTCACTTCTCATCATTAGTCAATAAATTAATATTCCATATTGCTATAGTCATACATACAAACGTATACGTACATGTATATTTTGTGCTGGGCAATAGGCAACTCCGATCACACAGAGGTGCTAATTGATTCTTCATAACAGACGTCAAGTTTATTTCATGCTGCTACATTATATACAAAGTATGTATATAAAATGTATTTATTTATATACTTANTGCTAATTGATTCTTCATAACAGACGTCAAGTTTATTTCATGCTGCTACATTATATACAAAGTATGTATATAAAATGTATTTATTTATATACTTATTTACATATACAAACTCACCACAGCGTCTACCAGCGTCTACTACTACGACAACTCCTACCAGGTATCTGATTGTCAGTTTACGTCACATTCTTTCATTCATTATTTTATGATCTTGACGACGAGTACACGGTACCAATCCAATATTATTGCTTGCAAATTTCTTGCACGCAATGCAATGTTGACTTTTAAATATCTCATGTCAGTAGAGAGCTGTGTATAACTACTGTGGAGAATGAAACTAAAAGTCCGGCAAGATATGCATATAATATATACATATACATAGTGGATGATTTATTATGTAAATAAATGTGCACAGTGATGTGCGTAATAGTCCTTACGTAGATAACTGCTTCCAGTAAGTTGTTCCAAAGTAAAGTTTACGCACGCATCATCATCTACTCTAATCTTTGAAGTGTGCGTACCTCTTCTGTAGTAGACTATTATCTTTTTATTAATTGGCAAACTAAATATTACTGCCAAGTACATACATACATATCTGCATAGGAGGCCAGGCCAGGTACAAAATGAGCATGCACATATCGACATTCTCCGTCATCATATCACATCACAAAGTTTAACTCTAAACACACGCTGATGCACAATGCATGTTTTGTTACATAATAACAACAGCAGCAGCAGTGGCAAGGTTTCTGCCATAACACTTTTTTAAAGGTCATGAACACCAAAGAACAATGCAAGCAGGTACAATAACAACAATAATAATTATACTGTGTGGATACGTAAATACGTAGACTGTAGGTATTTATGCAAGTACATTAGGTACATTTTCTGACGAGATAACCTGGTGGATGCAGTAAGCTGATATGTACATTATGTATTATGCATATATACTTTGGTCATATCATTGAGGTTAAATATGATTGGGCATATCAGTTCAATATATAGGTTTTGCACTTGATGCCTTTTGACTAATTACAATGAAAGTTTTATTGGCATGCGTGTACGATAATTTTTAGAAAAAGGAACTGTTCGTTTTTACTCACGGATGTGGTGGTGGTTGGTAATAGAGAGAAGTCAGAGAAGTTATGTACATACATTTATGTAAGTAACCACGATCATACGATCATGATGCTCTGTGTGGTGATTGAGCTCTTGAGCAAAAAGGCATTTTAGAGTTGTGTTTTTATTTATTTATTTAAATTAAGCTTTCATATTTGTGTACTTTACACCGCCCAGAAATGCACACGGAAAACACTGCATATATACATCCATGCATTGGCATCCATTTTATCCCAGGAGAAGAGTCTTTTGCGTTTTGAAAGATTTCCAGTGTGTTAAGCAGTGCTCATAAGAAATACGACATGATGAATTAACAAGATGAAATGATGATGATGATGATAAATAGTGACGATGCTACTCTCCCTGCTTGTCTGTAATTAGATCTGTACTATAAAAATTTGACTGGATAAACGACTTTATTGTACGGACATTATTTAACGAAACAAAGAGTTAAAAAACTGCAAAAAAACACTCCTGTAATATTATTTACACATTATTATACTCCTGTAACCTGCCAAATTGGAAGTCAATATAGGTAGCAACAAGTAATGTAGTTCACATGGTAGCCTTGTAATCATCATCGGCACTCGCACCGGTCTCCTCTTGTATTGCGGTAGGTTGATTTTTTTTCTTCTTCTTCAGATTCTCTCTCTCTCTCTCTCTCTCCTCTCTTTCTTTTAACTTCTTCTTGTTGTGCCGATATAGCCAATTTTTTGACAGCGTACACGATATTTTTCAAGGTTGATATGATATTGTAACAAGTACCTGAAAACTTTTTTTTCTGTTGTCTTCTTTTATTCCCAATTTCTCTCTGAGAGTCATTTACTGTTGTTGTTTACAAATCTTGTAATTACGCTGACCGAGACCAAGTACCTCTTCACTTTTCTGAAGGATAAATGTACTCGGACCGATGCTGTTGATAATATTGTGTACACATGATCCTGCTAATAATTATACAAAATGCTGTGTGATGGTGATATTCTCTTTTTCTGTCTATTGTTGTGGGTAGCTCAGTAAGTGTTTAGTGTCTTAACCAAGGATACTTACTACTACTTACATTTTGAATACACTGTTTGTGTGTGTGTGTGTGTGCCAATTTTCAAACAAATCTTCAATCCCTCATCAGTCCATCCTCATTTTGCAGACTTTCATTATTGTTATTATTATTATTCCGCCGGGTGGTAGTGGTGGTTTGGTAGAACGCTGGTACCTAACAAAAACGTCTTCATCTATTTCCCCCCTTCTCTCTCTCTCTCTCTCTTTATTCTCGGCGGCTGCTGGCTGATCAATGACGCTGGTTATAAATCAATTCATAATAATTACTCACTACTATCACCATATTGCATGAATTTTTATTTTTGCTAAAAGTGAGATGGGGATGGGAAGCTCGTTATATTTATAACTAGGTACATCTACATACGTACTCGGATGTTGGGAATCCTTTCTCAAGAAAAAAAGCTCAAGATTCAATGAATGAACAAAGGAGTATCAGCATTTGTTTCTGCTCGCGTAGTAGTCTGTAGAGAGTCAGCATTCATGTGAGCCTTTTTTTGCAATTGGATAGCTGCATCCTCCTTCTTCCCTCTCAAAGAAAATTTTTCATACATTAAAAATTGAATTATTACTCTCTCCATGACAGACTATTTGCACGTTTAATCTACCACATTTCTCTCTCTCTCTCTCCCTCTGACTTTTTTTAGAAACATGAAACAATTGGCTACTAGAATGTACGTCAGCAAACAAGTAATTTTTATACGATGATGATCAAATCAGATTAGAGAAAAATTGGGATTGTAGTAGTACCCAGTTTCCAATTGTTCTACTTTACAATATAATAATAATAATAATAATAAGGTGTGAGTAAATCATCAGAGCATAATGCTTTTTTTGGGAGAATGTTACATCATTCCTAGCAAATGAATCATAAGTTTGTTTCCCGAAAGATATGCCACCCGCAGCCGACAATCTACTACCACCATCAGACTAGTAGTACACCACCGCCAGTTGTATACATTTGTTTAGCACTTTTGCGGTCGACAGTCGCCTTCAGAACAAAAAAAAACTCTGTGTGTGTCGTACCGGCAAAATACCACAAAATATGATAATTATTGGCGTGACCAAACAAGATCATTTATGATGCACGCTTGCTTATTATTAGTATTACTACATACAACAGAAAGATGATGATGATGAATCTGTAAAAATGTTTCCTAATATGCCAAATACTTCCACACTGAAAACTACATACTACATGCATATTATGTACATGTAACAAAAGAAGGTACCAAAAACTGTTGTTGTGCATATCACACCGACGTAACCTGATTTAATCTGTTACGGAATTCACCACGCAATAAATAATATGAAAGGAATGAATGAAGAAAGGAAGGTGCTTTCATTTTTACTACAGCAATTTCATTCATCTACCTAAAATAATTTTGCTAATCAAAGAAAGTTGAATTGCATAATAATAACAATTGAAGGTACTACCACCACAACTACCTTGAAATTTTTCATATATAAAATAGCATCATCATCACCATCGTCCGTCACCATCATCACATCACTGGATTACTAATAAGTTGGTTGGGTGCCTGATCAAAAAAAATTGGAATTGCTCACCAACAACCGCAGCAGCAGTAGTAAACACCAACTCCATCGTAAAAAAAATTTGTGCGCCCCAACAAAGTATTATCTCCAGCAGCACATTATGTAACAATAAAAATAGCACGGAACATATATACACGCACGCATCCTAAACAGAGAGCCCACAAAAGGATGGTTGTGTAGCAATGGTAGTTGTTGTAGGAGTTACATCTCTGTTATTATTGTGCCGTTTTTAAATAGCATTTCGTCTCGGAGACACCGATGATGCATCAATCCTGTGCTGCTGTTCCCACACTCTAGAAGCATAGGCTACTGCACTACTGCCGCTGCAGCAGGAGCAGCAGCAGCAGCAGACATGGGCTGCAGACGCACAGCAAGCATTATTATTAAGAATTTAGTAAAGTCAGCTTGCATTTTGTGCATCATCACCCAAGATTTGCAAAAATATAAATAAAAAATAGAAGGGGATAAACATGATAATACTGATGGTGGTGGTGATGTTGATGATGATACACCTAAAGTTTGCCTGACTGACATTTTACCAGTCAGTCTTGCCATTTTGTTTTTGAACGCTGCTGTCGTGTCGTCGCGGCTTCTTCCTTCGTAGTAGGCTTGCAGTTTAGTTATTTTGAACGTGTTTTTACCTACCTAATATTTTTTTGTAGAGAGTATCAACTGTCTGTCTGGCTGCGTGTTGCTCCTCATCTGATTGCCAAGTAATGATTTTGATTATAAGTATACCACTGTGACGATAAGCCTTTCCCTCGTGTCGCGTCATGAAACAAGAGCACAAGTAAAGGTAACAAATAGGCAAAATGTTGAGCGAGACAAGAATGGATGGATGCATCATAGAAAAATAATATTGTACATAGTGCGCACGGCACACATGCACACCTACACTCTTAGCTAGCTAAAAGAACAAGCATGTCCATTTACTTCTGTCTGCTTTGCGATAAGGGAACAAGCTGCTTACTTCTGCTGCTCGAAAAACTCATTTTTTTTCTTAGTGTGCAATAAGTCCGCGTGGAAGTGGCAGTGGTTACATGGGTGACGAAACAATGTCCCATTCTTGCATAGTCGACAATCGAACGTTATTTTTTTATTTTATTTTTCTTGTCAAAAAGTAAGAAATTGTATGCACTCGTTGCAAATATATAGGCATGCGTTCATTTACATGACACAGGAATGGCTTTTGTACATACATATGTACCTACTCACCTACATGTTTGTCGTAGGTAGTACAAGCATCTTCTTACCAGCTAGCATATATTATAATAAACGTACCTATATAGGAAACTTGGAAAAATGTTAATTGCTTGTTACATCGAGGACCCATAAAGAATTGCTGTAACCAAGAAAAATGTAATTGCTTTATTATTTAGACACTTCCAAAAAGGCACAGTCAAAAGTCAAGTAGTAATGCTGTTGCTGCTGATGCTGATGTCGAGGTGCATGGTGATAGTAGAATATACCTTATTTTGTTTAAAAAGAAGAAGTTATAAAATGCAGTAGCTCACGCATCATCCTTTCGTCTGAATTAAGTATTTTGCACGTATGTATGTACATATCTGGCACCTGACAAAAATCTGCGTTTTTGCTACAATTATCTCCTTTGTCAATTGTAGCTGTAGGGCGATAGCAGCATCAGCAGCTGCTGCTCATTCCCAGGTGTATGCATTGTATTGTATATGCACATACAAATGTGTGTGTGTGTGTCTAATCTAAAATCTAAAGTACCACCGTCTTACTGCTACTTCTACAACTGATGATCATCATGATGATGATGGTGATGACGACGACGTTGATGATGATATATATATTTGACCATGGTAAAACCCAGCGTATTTAGTACATTCACAAGTAATATTCATCTTTTTCTACAATAATAAAAAAATATCTAGCTTCATATAGAGTTTTGTGTGTACCTCTTGCATACTCTCTTTCTACCATCATCATCAACAACAACAACATCATTGCCATCATCATGTTCGTCACTTAATCATATCTCATTGTCTTTTTCAAAACCTACCGCAACGTCAAACGTCATTTTTAGGAATTCGAATCGTGGTTAAGCTATAATAATAGCAGTATACCTATTACCCATGTATGTAGTACGTATGTAAAGTATTACCTATTTTTTAAAATGAAATCTGACGCTGGTGGCCTGACTACTAAACTGACGGCGACTCTCCGTGTCAGTTACAGTTTACTTGCACACACACACACACACACATGCACACACACCGCTACTACCACCTGTTGAATGAGTAACCCTTTGTACTACTACTCCTCTTGGCTGAACTAAATTTTTTGAAATAGTACGTAATGCATGGAGTCATTTCTCTAAGAAAAAGCACTCAATGAATGAATGAAATGAAAGCATCTACCCAGAAATCAAACATAAACAAAAAGCCTGCTTTTAATAATATTGATGATAATGACAATCTGCAAGAAACCGACAAACAATATTTCCCTTCCCAGAGAGGATTGGCTTTTTAATACCTTGTGGTTCAAGCAAACATTTTACAAAATATTACTAATAATAATAACAGTATACGAAATTCCTACAAGTTGTGTTCATCATCAAAATTATTCAATATGAAATAGAGTACATCAACCGTAAACACATTTCAGTCATATCATCACCATCATCATCTTCGTCATCACCACACGGGATTTCTTTTTTTCAATGGTAGAAAAATCCGTCGTGTCACACAGTCAACATCGCAATAATAAATAACAAGAAAAAACACACTGGATTGCAAAAATAGGTAGTAGAGACCGTGTAGCATTAATGTTTTTTGCAAATAATGGTCTGGAAAGTACATTTGGTGCAGCTTGTCTTTGGTCATTTATACAAATAATTATATGTCATATAAGCACACTGCTAGCTAGTTATAATAGCAAAATTATTTCCTTGCCTAATCTCTGCAAACAAAAAAGAAACAGCACTTATCATCACAACATTATATACAGTGGATAGTTAGGCATTATAAGATGACCCAGGTAGTTATTAATGTGACGGCAAACTGATCATAAAATTGGTACACTGAAATATTGCATGTTACTCCGGTGATAATAATGATGATGATCCTATAGGGACTGTACAATATGCTGCTGTAAGTGTAGCTAGTGCCAACTTGAAACCTCATAGTAAGAGGAAATGAGTAAGAGAGAGAGAGAGAGAGAGAGAGAGAGAGAGGGAAAAACGTGGGGGCTTTTATAATAACAAAAATAGTAATAATAGCAAAAAGCAGAAGAAAAAAACATGAAAATAAAAACGACGCAAAATACCAGCACTGATCAAGTAAATAGAGAGCAGATTGCAAGCAAAGCTGATGATATGGATGATTGGAAGATATTTGCTTCTCAATAATTGGGGATGTGCGGAACAAGTGACATGGAATAAATAGAAATAAAGTGTACATTGGTACTACTCCTTGTACATAATATGTATGTATATGCTTTCTTTTTCCGTATGTAACTGACGACAGGGTAAAGAAGAAAATAAAACTTTGTACACGGCACTTGCAACATGGCAAACTTATTTTTTTCTTCTTCTTGATGATGATCATCATCATGAGCAGCAGTACCAAAGCAATATCGTACGACCAACAAGAAAAAGAAAGTGTGTAGGCAGGAAGGAAATGAAAGGAGTATCTGTATGAAGTGGAATTAGATCAGGAAAAGTAACATCCGAGCTATAGAAGAAGAAGAAGAACAGAACAAAATGATCTTGTGAAGATGGTTTTGGTGCATAGGTATATATGCTTAATATGTAAGTGCTAAGATCTGCAAAAAAAGAAGCAAAGTAAGGAAAAGAAGTATTGGTCGCATAATGATAATGATGAGAAGAAGCATACACAAGTAATTAGCAGAGAAGCAGCAGCACTATTACTGAATCTGGTTTTTCTAAATCATGCAAATCGCAAACAATTATAAATGGGTTTCCCACCAATTTTTCTCTAAAATCGTATGAAAAATTTAAACAGGTAATTGCTGCCCGAGTAGAGCTCTTTCTTTTTACTGAAAAAGACGTTCCGTTTGAAGAAAATTGTACTTTGCATACTCATCATCATCAGTTCAATGAGCATGATGTCATTTCGACCGTGTGTGTGTAGAGAAGAAAAAAGTGCCAGAGCCAAAAAACAACGCTGTGGAATTTACGCTGGCGTAAATAGTAAATATGTCATGTCATTTGTGTTACCGTCGTCACCGCCACGCAACTACAGTAGACGAGCCGTCATCGTCCTCAAACTGTCTTTTTGTTAGACGCATTCTTTTCTCAAACAAAAAAATGTATAAAACTTCCGTACGGACGTAATATCAGAAAGGATGAGACAATTAACTCCAGGAAAAGACCTCTATTTTGGTTTCTGCCATTATCTATGATGAACAGAGAGTGCAAAAAAAATATCACTCACTTACACACAAACATACCACACCACCACACACACACACAGTATGTCACACAGCTTTGCATTTTCTTTCTCATTCTCTTTGGTACAAACATCATTCGGAATGACGAGCTTACAAAATGGCATACGCAGATTAAAAGGAAAAGTACGACTACTACTTGTAATTATAACACAATATGTGTACAATACTATACTATAATGTCGTCTTTCTTCATGTTTGCTTGGTTTAATTCAAAAGACAAATATTGACACCTTTTTTTCTTGAAAAGGTAATCAGTCGAGGTGGGGAATGCCAAAGCTTGAGACAGAGTAACAAATATGCAATTAATCATGTCTTCATTCATGCATACCTTTCCTTTACGTCGTCAATACTACGAGGAGAAGAGCAAGGTTTATAAATAAACAGAAAAAAGTTGCAAGCGTTTTTGTTACAAATATTATTGCGTAAATTTTTTTCTTCGCTATAACACATTCTGTTACGTCGGAACTTTCTTTCCTTGTTTTTTTAACAAGATAGATTCGGTTCTTGTGGTGTGTGCGAGTGTGTGTAGCGTACTACGTCACGCCATTTCTACAGTATACGGAGAAAAATGAATGAATGAAACGTGAAGTCATGATGATGATTGACTGTGGTGTAGTGGTAGTTGCGAGGCGATGGTGATGATGATGTCATGTTGTGTTTCTTCAGTTGCCGGTCTTTACTAGCGTGGTGGTGCTGGCGTTTTTAGCTGTAACTGGCAACAGCAATGTTTGGTAAACACCGCACCGATACGATACCACCACCACGATCACCACGATGGTCATTTTTTTTTTCTTGGAGCAACAAGACTTGGAGAGTCTACATGCTTACATGGCTAGACCAGGCAGGCCAGTCCAGCCAAGTCTTTGTAGATTTCTGGACGTTGATGATGATGATGATGTTTTAGGCAGCCTGGCAGTAAGTAGGAGCCATGCCAGGACAGGCCACAAGAGTAACTAGAAAAAAGGGTTTTTTCTTTACTAACCAAGTAGAGCCAACAAGAAACGTTGAGTTTTGCATATGATATAGAGTGTGCATAAACCAGAAAAGAACTCTCGATGAAAAGTCGTGCTTTCCAAAAATGAGTTCGTCTATAATTATCATCGTCCCTGTCTGTGTGTTGTTTTGCGAGAGAGTTCACAACAATTCTAAAAAAAGATATGCATGCGAATGCCTACTTCTTGTGATTGGTCTTTGTATTCGAAAGAAACGATAGGTACATATTATATTGCATTACAGTTTTTTTAAAAACAAAATCATGCTATTTTGAGGAATATCGTGTGTAATACATTTCTAATGATTTCATGTACCTAATATGATTTTCCTATGATGATATTTAAAATTTGAATGAATTTTACCTATTTGGTGATATGCGGATGTGGTTGTCGTGGCAAAACAAGTCAAAGTCCGTATTTGACTGTTTAACTGCAAAAAACTTTATTCTATTCAATAAGTGATAATAAATGGATAATTAATTAAATGATATTATGTCAAACCAAAAACACATCCCGCATACATATGAATTCAATACACATAACCGCAAACCTAAATGTGACCATTTACAAATAGTTAATATGTGTGTCATTTTAAATTTAAATGGAAAACTACTGGAACGAACTAGTTTTTAAAGGAAAACGAAAAGAAACCAACCTGGTGTTGTTGCACTGAATTATTATTTTTTTAAACAAAAAGTATCAAACATTTCTAAAGATAACTTCATAAACCTTTATTCAAATATACCCTTGTTTCTGACGACGGAGGACTTTGTCTCGACATAATCATAAGTACACAAAAAACTATTATAATATCATCATTAATACTTACGTAGGTAAGTGTGGACATTTTTTGGGCAACCAAGGGACATATTTCTTCGTTATTAGTCAGTAAATGAGTTATAAGTAGTAGTAGCCAGGTAAAGAAGGCACTGCAGTTCTTATAACTTTTTTACGTTTACGTCTTCTTGACTTGACGTTGCATATCCATTTTTCTTGTTGCTTTGCTCACTGCATACTACTACTGCTACCACACAGGTATGCAATAGCAAAGCAACGTTTTGTGTAGATCTTTTTTATCACAATAGCTATGCATAAAGAGTGTGTGTGTGGTGGTGGTGGTAGTGGACAGGTAAGCGAGCAAAGCGGCAGTAGCAATAATAACCAGGCATGCACTTGGCTGCTTGCATATACGTATGTCGTCGCTGCCTTCGCGTATATAATAATTACATTGGAAAGACTTTGTATGGCGATGATGCCCACTAAACACTCATAATATACTAGATGTGCGAGTGACGAACATCGAGCATTTAGCAGAAGGTATATGCCTTTTTATTTTATGGCAGATAATGTAGTAATAAGTATACAGGTGAGAAAGTACGGAGACGGATATATGATATAAAAGCTCAAATCCATGATTTTTGGGAGTCCATTCATTTATAAACCCAAGTCAAAGGAGAACAAGAGATCAGTATAGATTTCAGAAGTCGAACAGTCAAAACGAAAGACAGAGAAGAAGCAAATAAAAAAATTATTTCATGTGTCCAAACCTATAGAGCACACATTAGTCATTCACCTCTCTCTGTATACCCAAGTACACACGTTTACAACCACTGTTATACTTCTTTTTTTATTGTTTTATTATAATTGAACTGTGCGTGCAGCATATTATCATTACTGCAAGTTAAAAAAAGGACAGTGAGTGAAAAAAAAAATTTTCTCCTAGAGAACATCATCTTCAGTAAATCTCATCAAAGAGTATCAACGTAAAACTCTAAATAATAACATCATCGTCGCATCACACATTGAGTGTCATCGTCACAACAAAAATTTGCATGCGGACACACTCACACACACACTCTCACTCACTCTCAACCGCATCACTTGTACAACAAAGTGTAATGAGAGAGACAGTAGTAGTACACAAGTACCGTGCAAATTGTTAACTAACATCATCATCGTTGTGGTCGTCATGATCCGCGACAAGTGCAAGTATATTTAAACTTTTGTTTCTCCCAACTCCTGTCACCATTCCAGTCTTGACAGAGCAAAGACCAACAACTTTGAGTCTGCTCCGTAGCACACGTACACTAAAACACACACTTTTATATACAGAAAAGAGAGATATTTTTTATTATTTTTATTATTATTATTATTTTATATTTTCTGACATTGACTGAGTTTTGTCATACGTACAAGTACATACATACCATTTTTTATGCAACATACAAAGTATTTTTTATCATCAGAAAAAACTCGCATTAGTCATAAGAAAGTACAAGTGATTCAAAGCACATGGTGGTGATTGTATCTAAACCGAAAAGTGTTTGGGTATACCTACACTTTATATTTTGAAAGTGATTTTCTCTGTGACCTACTGAGTATATAAATAATATATTCATACCAAGTTTTTATCACAAAGTGACAAGTTTCCTCAAACAGGATCTTATTTGTTCTGTGCATTACTTATATATTTTTTTGAAAAAAAAGTCTCACATTTCCCACCATCATCACACCCGTATTCACTAAACATGGCAGCTACAGTATCCACACGTCAATCCTTTTTCCGCCGCAATAGTTGTTCAGTACTTGGCAGCGGATCTTCATCAGACACTGCTTGCAATAACAGTAGTACAGACATTTGTCCGTACTGTCGGTCATTTCGGGGAGATTTAAATGATGAGACGGGTAGAAAATTTACAATAATGTGTTCGCAACAAAAGCAACAATCCTCGTCGTCGTCCTCCTCCACTTCTGCTGCCACAACTCACAAACATCACAGTAGTAGTTGCAGTAGAGGTAGTTTGTCGTCTCCTGATACCCACCAGTTAACTATCAGTTCTCTCACACAACTCGTAATCCTTCAAACACAATGTAGTCAGTTAGAAAATTGTCCAGTGTCGGCGCCGTCGTCGTCGTCATCCTCAGTACGGCACTTTAAATGTGATCTTTGCCAATGTGCCAAAAACTTCACAAACGTCACAGAAACAAGGAAATCTTCTTCAACTTCCACTTCTACTACTATTAGAGCAAACCATTCCTCATCCTTTGACGGTTAGTATATTAGAAAAAAACTAACACATTTCAATCGTTAATATTAATAAATTTTTTAGATTATAAGCACTTATCTTATCATACAATCGTAATCCAGATACTATATGAATATTAACCAGTAATTAAATTATTGAAACAAAAAAAAAACAAGTGAGTCTTTGGCGTTTCTTCTTCTCAGACTGATGATAAGAAGACATCTTTGCTTTTTCCAAGTTTTTTTTCATGATGATGATTCATCTTCTCTCTGTATATACCTGCCTGAACAGGCACACACGCGTAATCGTGCAAGCAAGCGTGAAACACAAGCAGCAGTGGTGAGGTGGTGGTGGTGAGCAGCAGCTTTGTACCAAGTGAATCTTACGTTGCCCCATTGAAGTTTGCTTAGAGAGATTTCTGTGTCCAAGTAGTCATGTTTCCCTTGTAAATTAACAATGAGCAGTGTATCTTCCTACTAAAGCACGGTTCCATTTAATTTTTTCTAATGAACTGACTAAATGAATAATTTCCTATTTTTCTCTTTAAACTAATATTTTGTAACAGTTACCTAATATATATATTTTTTCTTATCTATACACCAACTCATTTTGCATATTACCGACGTTTCTATACATGAAAACGTAGGTTTAAAAAAAATGTAAAATACATAGCTACAAGTTTCCTCCAAGTTTTTTCAAACGTATTTTTTTTGCTGTGCAGTGAATTTGAAAGGTGTGGAGCACAAGTACAGTTTTTTTAATGAAAATGTGAAATTTGTCTGTTTTCAGGTTGGAGAGCCTTTCGATTAGTTATCCTTGGTATTCTCGTAATTCTTCCCACCTCAACAATGTCAAGCCCAGTTCGTAGTCAAAGCAGGTCACCCAGTCCTCACTCATCTGACCACCACAGTCATCACTCCTCTCCTCATCGGGGTAATGATAAGCCCATGAAATGGATTAACCCATGTAGAATCCCCAAGTCTCTTCCTGCGCAACCATCTGAAATTGTAATGCCATCTCAGTCAGATGAGGAAATCTTTCAAAACATAGTTACTCAAGCTAAGAAGGCGGAAGTTCAAGCACGACAGTTCTTCGCAGACTTTGTAAGTGTCACTTTTTTATTACGTTTTTTTTCTCATAATTACCTATTTATTTCCTTTCTTTCCACCGTCATCATGGCTGTGTTTTAGTCCTTCTTCTATCACATGATGGTGCATGTAGACAAAAAAGTCATGTTAATTGGTTTCATTGTATGATCATGCTGGTGTAAAAATCACTTTGTATTATTGGTTGCACCCGCAAGCAAAACTGGGCACGTATACTTATTGCATATGTATGTATGTATGTAGTAGTCAGACAAGAACGGTAAGAAAAAGACAGCGAGAGAAGAGAGAGAGAGGCAGGGAGAAAGAAAAAAAATCAAGTTGGAAGAATAGCTCCTTTTTTCATGAAACTAGTACTTTATGTTGTTTGAAATGTGGTAATGATGATAGGACAGCCAGGAGTACAGGAGTTCATTGTGCAGGCAGTCAGAATAAGAGATGGAGAGAGAGAGAGACGAGATTGATGTTACTTGATGTTGTCTGTTGACTGATATTATTATTGTTATTACAGCAACTATTATATTTTCATACAAACTTGCTGCTACATTACTACTACTTATTAGTTAGTGATTTGGGAAAGACCACATCATTACGACACATACAACAGCATCAGAAGATTTTTTAAACCAGTGCCTGCAGCGTTAATCAGGTTTTTATCAACTGACTATAATATACACATACTATAATATAATCGCGAGGAGAGAATGAAAGAAACAGACAGATGTAAAATGAAATAGGCTATCATCACCAAAATTGAAAAATGGTTGTCAAATAAGGAATACTATTACACCAGACTATAGCACCAGCATCAACAACATACTAAAAAAATACTTTTCTGCGGCTAGGCTGCTGTTGCTGCTGAAGTCTCGTCTTGTTGGGTTTTATTGTGCGCACAAGAAATGAAAGACTATAGAAATCAACAGGTAGGCAGAAATGTAAAAAAGGGCCACTTCCATCATCATTCTTTCCTGAGCATTATCCACCATTTGTTTTTTTTGCATCATATGTATATATACGATGCCAACAATAAAAAAATACAACAAGGCAATGTAAATTGTATATTTTATTATTTAAGAGAATGGTTTCTTTTAACTTGTAATTCAACTTGGTTACATGTGGAAAAAAATCAGAGTCGAAATTAATATGGACGCTCTGTTGCGGTTGCTACCAAGTTAAAAAAAGAGAGAGGCGCGGAGAAAGATGAGCAGTGTTGGTTGTTGCTGCAATAAGACTTTTATTGGAACAAAAAAATAACACAGTGCTGCTGATTTCATGACATGATCATGATGAGCCTCATCAAAGCTCAATTTACATATGTATTTGTTGTACGTTCGTGGCATCTAATTTATTATCATCGTCGTCATCATCATCACAGGAGATTTTTTATGGTCACCTTTTTTTCTCCTCCTTCTTCTGCCAAATCACAATTAAATGTGATCAGCAAATGTGTTCTTGTGTGGTGTACATGTCGTGGTAGTTTGATAGTTCATTATATTGGATTTGAAAAATTAGCAGATGTAGTAATTAATCTTATTTGAGCTGCACACCTAGCATCATCGTCATCATCATCATCATCCTCATCATCATTATCGTCATGATGGTCCGCCATTTTTGATAATTTACTTTTTCTCTCATCACCAATCACTATTATAAAATAGCTACCACTTTGCTTTATTGGATGGTGATCTACATATTTTTTGATTGTGTTGTAGAAAGCACTTTGTGCTGTACTACAATGCTAACTATCTGTCAAAAAAGGAAAAGTTTTTTTTATCAGATTAGGTAGCAAAATTCTCATTCATGCAACAGGATTATAAAAATGTGCCGTTTTATCTCACATACAAGTAATTTCTGAGAATCCATTTTTAGCATAAAATATCATCGCATTACTACAACAGCTCACAGGGCTTCTTCTTTGCCTGTGCATGTGTGCGAGACGCATAATATCCTCATGACATTTTCGCGAACAGCGAAAGAAGGCAAAGAGGAAAAAAAACATTTAACAGATTGCAAAATCCTAATAACAATTACATGTTTTTTTACTTGATAAAAAAAGAGTCGAGGGTGGATGACAGAAAAAAAGAGCCATGTATGATGATGTATGTACCTTACCTTTTTCTAAAAGGGGAAATAATGTTAGAACAACGTATCATCACCAAAGTAAAAATTACTACGAGCAGAGAAAGCATTTTATTATTATTATTATTATTATTATATAAATTTTTGAGCAAAAAAGAACAGGCCATCAGTTGCAATTTCTTTGACCGTAATAATGATAATAAGGCTCGACTGCTCTTTTTTTCTTTTTGCCTATTGGTGGTGGTGCTGGAGAATGGGACAGTACAAAAGAGTTTGTATGTGTGTGTGAGAGAGTGATGAAGCAAACAAGATGATTATCTCGTTGTGTTAATCTTTCAACTTACGTGATGATAGAAGAAAAAGAAAAAAAAGTACGTGGGAAGGCTTCCTGCCTTCTTTTTTTGCCCTTTTCCACACAGATTCTCTGTCTCTCTCTCTCTCCCTCGCACTCTTTTGTAAAATACATATATACGTATATGCACACATTATATTTGTTTCAAAAGTTCATTAAGTTGTTGCAGAGAAGTTTTTTTTTAGTTTTTACCTTTTGCTATCCCACTAGTGAATGATTCATCAACTAAAAGTCGTCGCCAATGTTATCATCAATGTAATATGCAATTACACGATTATGATGGAGGCCATCTGTGTGTGTGTAAAATGTATTTTAGCAGTCTGTAGACACAATACTTTACTTGTTGTATCCCATCGCACTTACTGTGTGAGGTTAGAAGTGGAAGAAGAAGAAGAAGGAGAAGAAAAAGCATTAATAATAATCGAGGGCAAAAATGTTGGCAAAAATTGTTTCGCACAGGAATTTAAGGTAACACAGGCGAGGCGGACCTTTTTTTGTCTCTCTCCCTCCGTCTTGTGTGCAGAGAGGATTGTAGAATTTAGTAGGTAGATTTAGAAAAAGCATAATTATAATTATAACTTGTAAAAAAAGTGCACATCAACAACATCATTGTTATCATCATCATCAACATGATAGCAAAGAATTGTGGTTGGTTTGTTTGAAAATGTGTGTACGAAAAGGGTTTCCAAATAATGTGATCATCCTTCTCATTCTCATCATCATGATCATTATTACGATACCGTCAGGAGATCTATCAGAGGAAATCTGTGTGCCGTTTTTTTTCTTGCTTGTGCTGTCTGATGCACTTACTTGCTTACTTAAGAAGCATTTTGTAGTAAACTCACGAATAGTTTTTAAAGGCTCTCCTTGCTTGCAGAGTTTTGCAAAATTTCATATACCTATATACTTTTCCTTCGATATACATATGAGGGGATATACAAAGATCCTCCTTCTTGTCGTCATCGTCATTATTAGGATGATCAGCCGATGAGCTTGTTATTATTGGCTGGTTGGATGGATAGATGGATAGAAAAAAAACTTTTTACATTGTTTATTAAGGGATGAAATTTTTATAGGGATGAAAAAAAGTGGTTATCGACCGGAAGCTATGAAAGAAGGGACAAAAATGTAAAGTGCTCAGCAGGGTTTTTATTGTGCAGAGTATACACATTGCATTGTACCTGTTTTGTGTGTATTTTGTGTGTAATGTAGTTCATTATTATCATGTTCATCGTTCGTCATTATTATTACAGCTAGAGAAAAAAAGGAACGACATGTAGTAGTACAATCCATTGTTACAAATAATCACAAATCTTTGACTAAAAAGGAGGAAGGAGGCCCAACAAGTCACATGTGGATTGAAAACAGATGAGCCTCCTTCTTTTCTTTTCTCATCGTCTTTTTTTGCTTATGGGGTTGAATAATAATAATACAAAGATAAATATACCCAAAAAAACGAAAAAATGAGAGAAAAAAAACAAGAAGAAGATGAAGAAGACGAATTTCTATCGTTTCTTTTCTTTTTCCTCTGCTTGTTGACTAGAGTGTAATATTATTATGAACAAAAAAGAAGAAAAAAAGAAAGAATATAAAGGAAGCGAGAAGAGGCATGAAAGTCTTTTGGCATGAAAGATTTTTGTAATGAAGTTACTGACTGAAGGACTGGTGTGAGGTCTCCCTGTGTGTTTGGTCGTCAACGACCAAAACGTCCAGTACATTTTCAAAAAAAATAGTTACATTATTATTGAGCCGACACAAGCCCTTTCTGCCACCTTCGCAACTATTGAGAAATATATTGTGTGTGTGTATAAAATGTTTGGTCAAATGCCTCTCTTTCGTCTCCTGATTGCAGGAAAAAAATGTGTAACTTTACAGAAATTGACTTCTTTTCAAGAAAAAAAGGACTCATTGCTGCTCTGCTCTTTAAGAGATATATTGAGAATGAGAGAGAGAGAGAGAAAGGCGAAAAAAGATGAAGTTTTCCATCTGTAATTTGTAACCATGAGCCGCTAAACGTTTTCTAGTTGTCAGTCCCTTTGTTTACCTGAGACAGTGGACGAAAAAGAAGAAACTATTTTCTTAAACAAAAATTTTTACATTTTTTCTCTCTGCATATAACAGAACAATATGGAAAAATAATGGAATGTATGAATGTGAGTAGTAGGCCTCTGGTAGTAGACATATTATAAGTGTAATATTAACCGTCCGCCAGCCAGTCCGCAGCAGCCGCATTAACAACAACAAAACGAACAGAAAGAGTCAAAAGGCGAAACATTATTATCTATTTTTTCCGCGCTTGCTGGATTTCCTCACCTTGTAATTCAGTCAACATTTTCAATGCATTATATTATTATTATTATTTTCACTTTATTCTTGGTCTCTCTTTGACCAGAGGAAAATAAAAATAAAACAAGTAAAACAGACCAACAAATCTTTTTAGGTATTTGAAGAATTTTTTTATTTAATTCTGTTTTTTCCTTTTTTTCTCTTATTCTTCAATTTTCCAATGTTTCAGTAGACTTTATTTTTTTAATTTTTACCTTTTCGGTTATTCAGCGATTGATTTTCATATTTCTGTGTCTACGCGTTGATTATTATTATTATTTAATGGCTGCTGCTATTATTCTTCAATTTTCCAATGTTTCAGTAGACTTTATTTTTTTATTTTTACCTTTTCGGTTTTTTTGTTATTCAGCGATTGATTTTCATATTTGTGTGTCTACGCGTTGATTATTATTATTATTTAATGGCTGCTGCTATTGGTGAGGCTTATGACGAGAATAAAAAGATTTTTTCTGATGTGCTCAAAGAGAGAAAAAAATGTGGAGTTAAAGAACCCAGTAATAATTCAGTCTTCTCACGTTACCCCATACTACCTGATTTATACTTTAGACGAGCAAGTTGCTCAATGAAAGCGACTTGGTAGTAATGAAAAAAAACACATGTCTAATTACTATGACTAACTTGTTTAATTATTTGTTAAATTGATTAAATTGCATTTTCCACACTCTAATTGACAGTTCCAGAAATGGAATAATAACAATAAATACAACAGATAAGTAATAACAATGTATTCATTTAGTACGAACAAGAAGAAGCACTGTGAAAAAAGGTTAATGAGATAATGCCATGATTAGTAGGTTTCCTTGTGTACGAACAAACAAGCAGATAAAAACCTACCTGGACATGGTTAGCACCAGAGAAAAAAGCATACTTTTTTCTTTAAAAAAATTACTTAACCCCACGAACACGAGTTTATCTCGCCGTGTTTCTTCTCCTGTTATCTCTTAAAAAAGAGATTGAAGCGAGCAGAGAGAGAGAGAAAAAAAAGTTTCTAAATTAGGCAGTTGTTATTTGTTGTTCTGCTTAGGTTTTTCAAGTGGCAAAACAAATTTATGATGTATAGATAGATACACATAGCTTTGTAGAGTTTTTCTGTCTCTCTTGCTCACACAATCCGTTTTACAAGCTGGTTTGTTTTAAAATAAAACAAGACCTCAACAAGATACCAATCAAGATACACATACATACTTACGTACCTAAGTATACAAATATCATCAAGTTAAATAGTTTATTTTGTTGGCGGTGTTGATGGTGATGACGGTGGTTTACAAAAATGAAAACATTTTCTCTCACTTTAATCATCCACCATTATCATCATCACAAGAAGCGGGATGCAGCGAGAGATAGAAGGAGAGAGAGAGAGAGGGAAAAAACGTTAAGTTAAAGAGTCACTAATAATGCTCATCAAACAAAAGTCAAGTTGGTACCAGTCTTAGTCCAGTAGGTAGAACTTAACTTGTCATAAATCTTATTTTTTTCCTTTCGTATTCCAAAAGACAGCAAGGGAATTTCCGACAAAACGAAACAAAAAAGTGTTGTTTGGAAAGGACAATTATTATTGTGGCAGTTTTCTTCATCAAGAGAATGTAGGTCTTAGCTTAAGTTATTACAGTGTAATCTTTTTTTCTTGTTTTAATAATAATAATAATAAGGATGATGATAATAATAACAATAATTTATATACCTACATACCTCACACATATCTTTGAACTTGATTATATTTTGGTTTAAAAATGAAAGAAACTACGTGACGTACGCGGAACGTCAGGGGATGCAAATGGCAACTTCAACACAATGACACAAAAATTACTATTCCTTCACACTGCTACATACGATTTTACATGTTTCCTTTCTTGAGTGCACGGATGAAGGTTAGAAAGACGAAAGACCCTTCTATTTTTAACTTGATAGCTGAATATTTGCGTCTGCGACAAACATCATAATATTATAATTTGATCTTTGAAGAAGGTGCCTAACAATTTATTTATGAATATGGATTTATTCTTTCTGCTGAACCTGTCGCAGTGAGTGACAGATATGCTGTATATCATCATATGATAGTTGAATCATATCCATGTCCCTTATTTGACTTTTTGACTTTTCTTTCTACATGATTTAAGATAGAAATACAGTTATTGAAATGTATACTTTGTTTATGTTTTACAGCGTGAAGAATGCTTCGGGAAAACGGGACATGACTTCCAGCAACTTCATTACGATTGGCTGAAGGACGTGGCAGAAAAAGTTGGAAAGAATTTGGGCGAACCCGTTGGCCAAACTCGATTAGACTCCCTTGAAGTAAGAAAACAGTCCCACATTTCCCCAACATGCATTATGCAATGAAAAAAAATTTTTTGGTGGCTGTACACATCCATACAATTTGCTATTTATCAGTAGTGTGTCTAAACGAAAAAAACATGAAGGAGCATTTGTATTTAAAGATTCAGTACAAGTTTTAAAAAAATGATTCACAATGCCCCAAGAAAAAAATATGCGAAATATTCAGAGCTTTTTTTATACATTTATCCTTTAATCGCCACGTAAAAGTTTTTGTTTGTGTACATAACACACTATCATGCAATCTAAATATAAAATTATATTAATTTTTTTCGTCTCTCTGGTATAATTTCAGGTTGAGGATATTCTCAAAACCATGTACCGTGGTCTGCAAAAACTCGCTGTGGGACTGGAACAAGTGGTTCTAGACCAAGCATTTCATGGCGGCAGCTTTTACCAGCATTTTCATGAAGCCGAATTTCAACTCAAATATGTAAGTACTGATCACAGACACTTTTTTTCTCAATCTCCTACTTTTTTTTATTTATTATTATTAATTTAATTACATACTATTGCGGCGGTGGTAGTAGTAGTACTATTACAACTACTACTGCTGCTACTGCTGGTGCTAGTTGCTTGTAGTTGTTGTAGTAGTAATGGCAGTTTAATGTTGAGGAAATGCATTTTCACGCTGATTGTGTTAATGCATCGTATATATAGAAAGAAAATGAACAAAAAAGTCGTCGATATTTTTTTTTGCAAGTCGGTGTTGTAGTGGGCAGGGTCCCGGTTCACTCTTTTATTTTCGTTTCTTTTTTTTCTAAGATATAATCCTTTTTTGAGACTTTATCCCGCTGTGATAATCAGTGTATGTAGTACTTATTATACTTTTACCCATATATGCAGAAAATAAAAATCACCTGCCCTCTTTCACATTTATCATCATCATCATTATTATTACTTTTTCTTGATACACCAGTGCAGAAAAATGGCGAAAGGAGGTGTTTAGGTGTAATGTAATAAGATGAAAGACCTCTGCTCTACCCCTTTTTTATTCGGACATGATTTAAATGATAGAATTTGCGCTTTGCATGTTGTGTAGCGGTGTAGCACCAAAATATAAATGTTTACACTTTAATGGGGCAGCCAAGAGAAAAAAGAAAATATTATACTGTATTATTTTATTTTCTTCCCTTCTGATAATTGGCTAGCTTTGCAGTTTGCACATAGTAATAATTGATCGATTAGCTAGAGTTGAAGAAAGTATACCGTTATAAAATGCATTGTTATTTACAGTTGCCATTTTTTGAAAATCTTTTTCTCAGGTCTTGTGCGAATTTCAAATAGCAATGATGGAGAAAAATATTCAATACGAAGATGTAACCAGGGACATTATGGATAAGCACTTTGTCAACTTGGAAGATAAAACATGGAGGAATGTCCGAGACTTTTCCATTTTCCGGGACTATTTGAACACCTTGGAGTTCATCAAGGAAAGCTTTGAGCATTTCTGGAAGCAGGCGAAACAGGAGAGTTAACTTGTTGCAAGAAGATGATGGACCGCGCATGTAAGAATATCATCATCATCAGCATAGAAACTATTTTACCAAATAAGTAAGAAAATAGCGCCCTATCCACTGCAACCGTATCACCATTGCCATCGTCGTCACCTATACAAAAAGTGTTGAAAATACACACAACTTACTACTACTTCAAGTCATAAAACTTTGATGGCGAAGAAGAAGAGGGCGCAAACTCACGGCAAAAAATCTCACTCTACTTCTATTGTTACTGCTACTAGAGGATACAAAAATAGTATAGTTTATATTTAAGAGAAAAAGAAACTAACAAAATAATAATGGTAATAATTAGAATAATATAATATAGTAATATATATATTATCCTATATCAATCATCATTTAGTATGAGTCAGTCAGTCATCCACCACAACTAGAATACAGTTAGATTTTACTTCTTTAATATTAGACCACACAAGTAAAGAAAAATGAGGAGGCGACGATGACGCTTGCTGATGAAAACAAAATGTTCAATTCCGGATCGGCTTAGAACGAGAAAAACAATCATGAGCCTGAAAATATACCCACTATACTACCTCAATATAGAGAGACATGGCAGCTAAAAATAAAATAAAAAGTCTCTACTTCTCAGGGTGTCATAAATAATAATAATAATCATAATAATAAATAGTAATAACTTGTATGAACAAATTTGCAATCTTTGTCCGTCTAGCATTTCTTGTTACTGTTGTTATTATGAAAATGTGCATTTTTTTGCATAATACAGAATAAGTTAGATTTACTTTTTAATCAAGGGTTATCCAGTTGTAGTTACTAAATATTCGAATGAGAATTGGTACTTGAAAATAATTATTACCACTATTTTACAATTCGACTGATTAATGTTGTTGTTTAATTATTGGTATGATGATAATATATGTATATATGTAGTAGCACTACTGATTTCACACAAAATCTTTTAGTCATTCACTTAGATTTTTTGAAGAAAAAAAACCAAAATAAGAACAAAGACGACATTTTTTTGAGATTACTATTAAAAAATGAAAGTATTTGTGGAATAATTACAATTTAAAATACATACATACATTAAGAATAGACAAGTAAAAATAGGAGAATAATATACAGAGATAAGACCCGTTTGGACCGAAAATAATTTTTAAAATTTAAATCTTTTTGACCCTTTCTTACTTGTAAAATTTGTAAGGAAGTTGTTGTACAATTGATCACTAGCGGTCTTGCATGTGTAGAAAAAATTGTAAATTACCTAAAATAATTTTTTAAGTAAACTTGCAGATCCAGTTTACAATTTAAATATATTTATTTATATTTATTATAGAATACTAAGCGAAGGAAACCCAAAAAGTATTCGTATTTATTGTTCTCGATTGATTGGCATACCAATCTAGTTTAAACTGATCTTTCGAATAAGCAGTAATAATATTATTAATAATAATAATGCATAGAGTATCAAGAAATGTTACTTTTTCTACATGTTGTATATAGAACATACATACTAGACAGAAACTAGAATAAGTGTATATTTATTTTGTAGAGTACTTACGTGTCAAGGAGTGGATGTATTTATTATTGAAGCAAAAATTTATTACTGTTGCCTAGTTAAGTCAGAGGTAGGGGGAAGGGGTCGTTATTGCAAAAAAACCTTAACTAATTATGGTGCGTATTATATTGTTATACTAGATTTTATTTATTATTATCAAATCATGACTAATTACTTTGTAGTTTACCCAAACAGGACTTGCTTATTCTATAGGTATTTATTATAATTATTATTATCAGTATAGTATAATAGACATTGTATTATTGCGACAGAGAAATCATATGATTTGAGACGCAGGTGAAGATTAGGAGGACATTTAATTATTATTATTATTATTACTACTGTTAATATTGCATGGAACTGGTACCTGGTTTAGTTGCGGTTCAGTGTTTCCTTTCCTTAACAGAGTTGTGGGGAGTCCGACAAGGAAAGAGATATTTGAAGTGAAAGCTCTCATGAAAATAATATTATATCACTATCATTACTATTATGTCCTCAAATGTAATTGTGTGTATATATATATATATACCTATGGTACTATTAGATTTTAAGTGTTTTAATACATAATAATAATAATAATAATAATAGTTACTATTATTATTGTTGTTGTTGTTGCAATTACAATTATATGTATTTCAAATTTAATTCCACCGATTACCCAGGAGTATCATCTCAAAATATAGTATTTATGTTACTACTATCCCACACTATTTATGTTTAATGTGCACTTAGTATTATTATTACCAATATCATCATTATTATTAATAACATTACTATTTATCTAACTATTGTTAAGAAGCAAAGGAAGGTATTAAAAGCAAGATTTATTTCTTTAATATATTCCCGTTACATTGAAAATAATGTATTATAATATTTTTAACATTTTGAATCATTATTACAAATCATTAAAGTGGATTGGTGGTGGCCACCGCAGAGCCTAGTAAAATTATATACATACATACTTACATATATGGTTATCATTTCTCCCATCACTTTGTTGCTTGTAAGTAAGCTTCTAAGTCCGCCCAATGAGTAACTATTTATTTTTTATTTTTGAAATTTTAATTTTTTTAAAAGATCCTAACTTTTATTTTTATAGACTGTGATAAAGTATATTTTTAACATTTTTTTGTCATCTCCTATACAGCTAGTTGTTTAACTTATCCTTTGTACATTTACCCAGAATCCAAAAATATATATGTCATAACTGTGTAACCTCTGCATATATTCTTGCTTTTACTCAAGTGTGTATACACTATTATGTATATTTATTATTTAACTCGTTGTTGATAAAAATAATAATCCAAAAGAAAGTGTAAATATATATATATATATATATCTACTTAGTAAATTATCATGCGAAGATTAGTGTTGTTGTACCAACGCTTTATTGTATGTATTATAGTATTATTATTATGATTACTACTACTACTATTTTTAATATTATGCAAATTAAAAAATATTACATAGTATCTGATACATTGTTTTCACGAGATTATTCAATTTAATTGCGTTTAGATGAATACCTATTATGCTATTATTATTATTTATTAATATTATATGTATCATCTCTGATCTGATTGTGCTTACCATGAGAGGCTATTATAAATAGATTGAATACTGTTAGTGGACAATCGTGTTCTCAAATCATAAAAGGTTGCATTTAAAGAAAAAGAAAAAAATAACCACTAAAAACCACTTGCTGCGTTTCTTCAGACAATCACTATATAGCTATATAGCATTGTTATCACCTTCCATTTTAAAAATAAATTATTATTTGGATTGCTGATAATATTTCCGTTGTGGGGAAACAATTTGTAAACAATGCATTGTATGTAAAACTCTATAAATTATTTATTTAATTGCCTACATGTACTATTTTAAACCAACTAGAGATGCGATCTCTTTTTTGTTCATTGGAAAACGCAGTTGAGTGGAAATTAGCAAAAGAAAAATTATCAGAAATAGGAGTGCGGTATGGTTTTGTCAAAATTACAAATGATTCGGTGATCTTTCAGTGTTTTTTTGTGGAGTCACGTATGCTTCCAAAATTTATATGTATATATTTCCTTCTGTTATTTGTGAAATGTACGGACCGAGACGCTGATATAATGACAAATAAACCAAAGATGCGTATAAAATTTGAAAATTGATATTGTTTTGCTTTATTATATTGCATTTACTTATAATCATAATCAACCTATTGTCAAATTTCAGATATTTTCGTACTCAAAAATATAAACCAGTAAGCTTCTCATAATAAATCTCATATCATGCATAATATAAGTATTTAGGCATATAATGTTGTATTAGGTAGACGTATGTAAGTATTTATCGTAGTTACATACCAAAGATAGTACACAAATTATCTGATTCTTTTCCAAGAGCTTTATCATGTTCCGGCGTTAAGAAATTCCTGAAGTTTTAGAGAAGTGCATGAAAAACGTTTTATCCAAAACTTTGGTGGATTTCCAAATGCCGGATTTAAATTTTGAAATCAATTGAAAATAAACTCATACAAGTTGGCACTTCCTTTGGTAATCATTTACTATGACAAATATGTACATTAATATTTCATTATAATTATAATAATATTCGCAAGGATGTCAATCACTTTGGAGGAAGTTCGATGAAAAAAACTTGTCTGCAAAGTCTACTTTGTCCGGGCCTTTTTGGACTTGCCAGCTTTCGTTTTTGGGGAACTGGGGCTTGGGCTTGGTGGAACAGACGAGTCCTTTTTCAGATTTGTTACTTTTGTGGTCATATCACTGAAATATGCAAAATGTAAATACATTAGGCTCAATTTTCATCAGCCCAACAAAACTTTATATTGAAAGAAACACTTACTAAACTGCCGATGCTGCAGAATCCGCTCCCTGCGTTCCTTTACCCACATCAACCTTTCCTCTGCGTTGTTTCTTTGGCCTGTACCCAGTCCTTTCATATTTCGGAAGCCAGCGTTCTGGATCCTGCGTACGCTCTGGATTGTTCTCTTTAGGCATTTTGGATTTGCACTTGGTCTTCTTCTTTTTCTTCTTCAGTTCTTTCGTCTCGCCAGTGTTACCTGCTGACAGTAGTGGGGTAGAGGGAACAGAATCAGGCTTTACTTTTTTCATTAACTTGACACTTGCTAGGTAGTTAGGCGACTCTAGAACTGTAACATCCAAATCTTCCGGTGGTGAAACCCGAGGCAACTCGTTACTGAGCTTGTGGGCTTTTTTAATGTCAAACTGACCAACGTGAGAAAATAATAATAACAATTAATACTACTAAATTTAAAAAAAGTTTGCATACATAAACGTGTAAAACGTTTTGGTTAAATAGTTTAAACATTTCCAACCTGCGCGTAAGCCACAATTAATTAGGTAGTTAGGCGACTCTAGAACTGTAACATCCAAATCTTCCGGTGGTGAAACCCGAGGCAACTCGTTACTGAGCTTGTGAGCTTTTTTAATGTCAAACTGACCACCATGAGAAAATAATAATAATAATTAATACTCCTAAATTTGAAATAAGTTTGCATACATAAACGTGTAAAACGTTTTGGTTAAATAGTTTAAACATTTCCAACCTGCGCGTAAGCCACAATTAATTGAGCTAACGTAGTCATATCATCTGGAGATGCTTTGCGCAGTTCTTCCAAACTTTTAATTGCTTCTGCAACGTCTCCTTGTTGCATCATCAGTGAAGCTGCTTGTCGCCAAAGCATGTTGAGGCGCTTCTTATTTCCCTAATAATAAACATCAATATGCATTCAATCAGAAAACGAATGTACGACACAAACGATAAACTTGCACGTGCAAAATAAAATGCTATACCTCTCCTTTGCGGTAAAAATCAACCGCTTTCTTCACCGTTGCAGCAGCATCATTTACTCTTCCCTCCTCTTGATACAGCGTGACAAGAGCACCAATTATTCCTGGCTTGTAGGAATTTTTAGCCAAACCTTCCAGAATGGCTATGGCATCTTTTCGATTCCCCTAAAGATAATAGAGTTTACTCGGTAAATACCTGTATTCAAAGCAGATTTTAACGGTAGAAATAATATATGATTATTACATCTCTAAGGAGTTGTTGAACGAAGCACAAGTTAATATCTACGGAATTTTCCTCCTTTTTTCCAAGTTTGGGCGCAACGAATGCCTTTGCTGAATCAATTCCCTCTGTTTTTACTAGGAGTGCAGTTTGAATAAGGAATACTTCCTGGTCTGTCTCCGGGAATTTGGAGAGGGTTGCAGTACAGGTTTCCTGACACAACTCCACCTAAAATTCCTCGCATTGATTAGTATGAATTTGAACACACAGAGATACTTGCTGGAAAGACGATTGGACAATTATTGTTATTATTTTAGTACCTGTCCAGTAAGAAGATAGAAAAGACATTGGTTCAAAAGCATGTCTCTCCGTTGAGCTCTTTTTAAAACCTTCGAGTACAAGGCCATTGCATCCTTCTCGCGACCTAG